>APFE031464439.1:138645-178343 GCA_000404065.3 Pinus taeda | reverse complement strand
CCCAGATTTCCCAAAAAACATCATTTAGGGCCTCAAAATGGCTCCGGAAGTTCAGGACCCGAAAAACTGCTAAAAATAGTAAACCGTGCTACAATTTAGGAAACTGAAAAAGCTGAAAGAGACAATTGTGGGGGTCCAAATGGGATAGGTGGGTGGCCACCAACATCCACCTGGATCAGTGACCCAATATCACTGCTAACCTGGTCATCCCCTCTAGTATGTTTAGACAACTTTGCCTCTCTCAATCCAACGCATAAGGGTGGGTTGTTAACGTTGTAGATCCTGTCAGTGCGCCTCTGAAGCGAACTATGTTGGAATCTGAACACGCGGTCTCTATGTTGCCCCTCATCAATGGCTAGCCGAAAGGATGGTTGCACATCCTCCTCCATCATGGGCTCGACATGAGCCTCCAACTACTCCATAGACAACCCAACATGTAAGGCATGCTCATCAGTCAGTTGTAAGTGGTTCTCGTTCTGAAGCTCTATCATAGACCTAGATGCCTCATCAATGGATATGTGCTCTACTGCCTCCTCTAATCTGTCTATTGGGGCTACCAAAGGAAACTCCAACAAGGGTGACTCTCGCGTCACACTTGGTGTATCCCCGTGCTCCTCCTACATGCCATTAGCCTCATGCTCAACCAGATGTAACATATCTAGATGAACTCCCTCCTCTAGGGTTATGTTCTCTCTCATCTCGTCACAACCTCCACCTCCCATATTCATCTCTGCACTATTGCTACCAATGTTTCGTTTAATAAACATGTTCCTCTTATTTCCTTCCTCTGTGGGTCGGCAACTACTGTTTCTTCTTGCTATCCTTATTAACAAGCACTCTTCAAGAAGCCCCACCAGTCTCTCGATGCTCCTAGTAACATTTTCGAATTTCTCCTGCTGAGATATTTTTGGGCATAAGTTCAATCTAGAGAATAATGTGGGACTAGTGTTTTAGCCTCTGGAATTCTAGTCCACAATAGAACTTGAGCAAAACTTACAACTGGCCAAAATCATGCTCTGACACCACTATAATATTCCTAATGGAAATTTACAATGATAAACAAAGCAAACATAGCAGAAACACATACAAAAATTTACAACGCATTTAACAACCAAAAATCTCCATGAACTGCGTTGATCTAAGCCATTTTATTAATAAATAAAAGGATACAATGTGGTGTTGGAAAGAGTGCACCTGAGCTTGTTCAAGGCAAGCCAGCTAAGCCCAAATGAACAATAAGAAATCCCTCTCAAATCTAATATTTCTCTCTTGGCTCTGCGCTAAAACTACCCAGAAAATATGTTGTTGGCTTCAAAAAACTATTGTTAGGGCCTACTCAGATGCTCAGAAAATTTCGGGAAATTAACCCCAGGCTCTCCACTAATAACCCACAAAAACCACGAAAGAATTGGCCAAATATTGACCTTGGAATTTCGGCCCAATTTTCCCCTAGCTCCTCTAGCTGTTGGCTGTGTTGGGGCCCCTGTTTGACCCCTCAAATCTGCCCAAAAAAATCTGCCAAATTAATCTTCGCCTTTCCTCGATAAACCCAAAAAAACCGAGAAACGATTTGTCCTAGTTTTGACGCTCCAAAATTGACCCCCAAATGCTTGGCCCTCCTCCACAAGCAGAAGATGTAACCTGAAGCAAATGTTGTGTTTGTTGCTCCGCTAAAATGCCAGAAAATCCCCCACAACACTTCCCTAGACTCACCTCAAGTTTCAGCCCCTAACTCCCTTCACTCCACAACCTCCAAGCATGCCTCCTCCAAGAGTTGTGCAGTTCCTGTATTGTTGCTACCACTCCTCTCCACAAACTCGCACTCCCTGCTATTGGTACGAACAAGTATAGGTAGGACTCCTTCCTTGGGCTGGCACTCGAAGTCCACCGAAGCAAGGGTTGAGATCTTCGCTCAAAGACACTCATGTGCTAA
The DNA here is from genome assembly GCA_000404065.3 of Pinus taeda. Classification (NCBI taxonomy): domain Eukaryota; kingdom Viridiplantae; phylum Streptophyta; class Pinopsida; order Pinales; family Pinaceae; genus Pinus; species Pinus taeda. Next base: position 176,410 of record APFE031464439.1, on the reverse strand, counting down.
ACAGCACTGCATACTTGGCTTTCTCTCAAGCGTGCTATGTCAAAGACATAATTTCTGAATAGATGAATGAATGCCCAAAATGAGTGTTTCTCGCTCTATTTATCAAAGAGCCTCCAAGATGCCCATGTGGGCCCAGCTCGACTTTCCCCACCAACTTCCTTCCAATGGGAGTATCTTCCACATGTGGGCCACAATTCTCCATGGGGTGGCCCCCAAGCTCCAATAGAGCCGCAATATTTCCCTTCCTTCCTAATGTTTGGGCCCCCACTTAAACCCAAAATTCATGTGGAACCTCTGAACCCACATTTCCTAAGTGCAAACATGAAATAAGACAAAATTGGGCAAGATTGATATTTCCCTTAGCAATATTACTAAGTGAGAATATCACAAAATGGACGTTACCTACCAACCCAAATAGAGTCGAGTATGTCAAAATGTCATTTGAGAGAGCTTAATTCACTTATAATTCTAGAAGTCAGATCAAAACCGGACTAGCATTCAACTCTCTTAAAGTTTATCAAACATGGATCAATCACAACCAACATATGAAAAAGCAAAATACCAAGGCGAGCACAAAGGCAAAGTTCCTATACCAATTATCAATCTACTAGGGATCATTGAACACCTACAAGGGCAAAATCCCTAAGTCCATGTGAAGACTTGTGGAACCATGCAACTTGGGTCACAAGGCACCAAAGCAAATATCAACTGCAATGCCATAGGCCAACAAATTGTTGCAATAGTTACAAAGGCTAGTCGAATATCAAGGAACAAATTATGACATAAGATATTCATGGTTATCAATTAAGTTACATAAACCAAATAATGTGAGATTATTAAAGTAAACAGATGACATAAGTATGTCAAATCACAATGAAACAATTAACATGTGCTTAAATTACTCATTCATAGGTATCAGCATTAACCATAAATCACAAAGCAAAACCATAAACATTTCATGAAAGCACAAGAACAAAAGAAAAAAATGTGGCTCGATAATTCTACATTCTATTCCATTGAAAATTGCTAAAAAAACTGACATTGCAATTGTGAATATCTGAAATTAATCCACCAAGCCTTATCCGTGTAAGGATATAGATATGAGGTCAGTTACAAAAAACAAAATATCAAATAAAGTGCCAAGGAGTAAATAAATTTGTATCTATATGATAGGGACTGCTGTATCTGTAAAGGATGGGAAGAATAATTCATTACCCACATTGATTCTTAGAGATGTCACGGCCTATACCAAATTGGGCTGCCAGGATGAAACTTTCCAAAGGTCAATTGTTAAAATCAGTCATTTTAAGAATATAAATTCAAGTTCTTTAAGTTTAAATGGAGGTAACATGGATAAAGCTTAACAGTCACTACATCAACTTCTAATACCATTTTTCAACTCTATAAGACTTGCCACAAAAGAGCATCATTTTTAGTCATAGCACTATGTAGCCATGCCCTGTCCGAAGTATAAGACTCTTCATATTTTTCATGTGGAACTTAACATAGTTGCAAGTTCTACGGAATGGTAACCTTCTTCCAATCCATCCCATATTTGCGGTAAGCCTTGTAGAAATTTTCTAGCTCCTTCTTACTCCACTGAGGGCCCAACATATCTGACAGTTTGCGCTTCTGCACCAAAGTATACATAAAGAATTTAAGAGACTTATGCATATTGGGATAACAAATGCTACAACCAAATGCAGTCTAACAAACCCTGGAACAGTACGTACAGCTTACACAAATATTCTGAAACTAATATGCTTAGATTGACAATAAGTGTGTCAAATAACAGTTCAAGGCATTAAGCACTTATAATTAACAAAAGAAATCTTGATAATTCTGAAGAACCGAGCACAAATAATTGATAAAAGGATCTTGTCAATTCGAATTCACATCAAGATAGTGAAGAAAAGCTCAAGTTCTGTTTCCATGAAAAATGCACTTATCAAAAAGCTTCAGACTACACAAAGACAAATGCTCAAAGAAAAATAGAAATGTAATATAGAAAGCTTGAAATCCATATATCCTAAACTTTTTACAAATTCAGAACATCAAGTCATGTGATTACTAAAAGAATTTCAAGTGTAAATATGATTTATATTTCTAATACTAAAATGCTGTCCTTGTAGACTCTGTAAGTAATCACCAACAAATAAGTGAAAGAAGCATATAGCAATTTTTTCCAGGTAGATACGAATCAAAAATGCAACTTAATACTCTACAACACAAATTATCTCCGTTTTCTTAACAGGCAATCCATCGAGAATAGTACAGTTATTAGTGCAGTTATCGGGAAAGTGCATAAATTTAGAAGTCCCTGTTACTCCTTACATTAAATTACAAATCCCAGAAAATTGTACATGCATTTGCCAATTGACTGTGGAATGCAACCATAAAAACCAAAAATGACACACAGAAAAAGAAAACAGTGAAAAATTCACTTATCAACAAAGTATGCATAGTGTGTGATTGCATTGAATTATGTTGGAGTACTTGTTGATTACATTGAATTATAGTTTGTGATTGCATTGAATTATGTTGGAGTACTTGTTGATTACATTGAATTATAGTTTGTGATTGCATTGAATTATGTTGGAGTACTTGTTGATTACATTGAATTATAGTTTGTGATTGCATTGAATTATGTACGTAATAATATTGAGAAAGGAAAAATGAAGAGAATGAATGTAACAACTCACAAATATGTAAATTCTCATTTAGAAATAATAACTATTAAAGTTTCCATTGAACACCAGAACTTGTCTTCAGTTTTCACGGTTGAGGAAGAGACATCTTTAGGAGGATTGGAGGCTTTCTTCCTTGGCTTTGCCATTTGTGTTCTAAAGATCAACCTTCAAGCTGTTAAGCTTTGAGTGAAGGTACTGGCTCTGATACCAACTGTTGGAAATACTGGGGGGGTGGGTGAATCAGTCTTTCTTTCCAACTGTTACTTTAACTCGTTAGATCACTTATATTTAGAACACAAAATGAACAATAAGAATAAATGTTTTTATTAATTTCTTCTTTACAATAAATCAAGTACAATATATGTAGGGCTCCAACCCTAGATGAAGACACCGATTTTCAATGTCCCGGGCTCCACCTTGTATTTTCCAACCACCGACTTCGACTTCCAAGGCTCCAACCTTGCCAATTTTGAGGCACCAACCTCAAGGGCTCCAACCTGATATCTGGTTCAAGCTCTGACCTGGTTTCTTGAAGACTCTGATCCTCTAGGGCTCCAACCCTATTCTCCAAGGCACCAAGCTTGTCTTTTCGAGGCTCCAATCCTATCTCTGGTACAGGCTCCAACTTGGATCTTCTTTAGCACTCCTATCCTCTAGGGCTCCAACCCACGGCTTCAATTCGTCAAGATAAGTTTAATAGTTCTTCAAGGCTCCCAATATCTTCTGCAACCAGCCCTGACAATAATCTTCACCTTCAACACTGCCCTTGATCTCCAGAGCACTTAGCTCATCAATGACAACTTTCTCTTCTCAGAAGGTGTCTCCACAACTCTTCATGTTACCCAAACAAAACTTCTTCAAGGTCAACACATGATGGCTTCAATGCATCATGGTCTTCAATGATCTCCACAAATCTTCTATATGTTGCTTCACAAAGTTCTCCAACTTTGCCCTTTTTGTTCTCAAGGGAGGACTTCAACAAGCTCTATTTTTCCAATCCCAATAAATCAACACTTCGACCACGACAACTTCGATCACAACAGCTACGGCAACTTCGGCAACTTCGACCACAACAACTACTGTAATTTGACCACAGCAACTACAACAGCTTCGACCACAACAAGTACGGCAACTTCTCTGCTTTTAGCTTGAACCTGTGGGAGACTATTTAACCCAAGAACAATTCCACAAACTTGTCTTCCTTGCTTTTCTAGGTTGCAACTGCTTCTCTACCTCTTGTCTTGTCTCCACCAAAAAATATGTTCTTGAATGGACGAGTTTAGGTTTATATTTATAGTGGTTTTTCCATATTCTTAAGGGACACATCTCTTTGCCAAGGGTTATGTGCCTACTCAAGTCGGCTTGCACAGTTTGACAATTTGTGACATATGTTGATTTCAAAAATTGATTTCTCTTCAATGGTAAGGAATTTTGGGGCATGTAATAGCTCGTTAGAAAGACAAAAAAACCCTCTACACTCTTATGCCAATCCCATCCTTAAATAGGGTCATTTTGCCACCAAGAAAATTATTTTTGTGAGAGTGTCATTATTATTTATTTATGGCAACCATTAGGATTTTAGTTTCAAGCATCCAATGTTTAGGGCTCCTTTATAGAATTAGGTCATCAAGCTAATTAGGATTAGGGCTTCTTTAAAGGTATCATGGGCATCAACAAGATTAGGGTGCCTTTTCAAAATGTATTCATGGGCATCTTCATTTAAGGCTTCATCATCAATGATATAAGGCTTTTCATGGACATTAAGGCAAGGTCTTCTTCATTAAGATCAGGGCCTCATACCCATAGGCTTCCATTCATGTATCTTAAGGGCGTCATAAGTATTACAACTTGCATCAATGTGTTAAGGCTAAGGCATCTTCTAAAGTATTATGGGCATTTAGATCATGCATCACCAATCTAGGGCATAAATGTACTTAGGGTTTTGTCATGTAGTTAGGGCAACATCATGAATGGGTTTAAGGCATGTATCGCAAGAATATTTGTCATCTCCAACAATGCCATATTGACATCAGTGACAACCTTGACCAACTGTCTCCCCCTTTGTCATTGACGGCAACATTCTTGCCCTTCCAACATTTTGTCCCCCTTTGACATCAATGGCAAACGGGGTGCCCAAGTACTCCTATTACGATGCTTCTCTTCATCATATTTTCTCCATCAATAATAGTTCTTCATAGGTATGTTGCTCCCCCTGTTATGGTGCTCTTCCTTCTGGCAATGTGCTCCATGATAACTGTGTTTACATTTCTTCATGTGATGAACCAACTCCCCCTGCCTTTATAAACTCCTCTAGCTTCTTTAGACAAGAAAGATTTCTGCCCTGTGATCAAGTGGATGAGATCTTCAACAATAGTCCATCGGATGAGTAAGAAATCATGTTCTTCAATGGAGTTTCTCCCAAGAGATGATCTATCAAAAGATGATAGTCCATGTGTGACTCATCAATAATTTCATAAGGCCCATTCACGGATAGCTTCTGCAAGAATGATCATAAACTCCCCCTAACAGTATGCATGGTCTCCTTTTTTTTGGCAAAGTCCCATTATCAAACACTTGGAATATGAAGGATGACATCAGATCAACAACATGTGTTGTTGGCTGGAGTGTTCAAGAGACTTTCGGATCCAATTTGCTTCTTTCTCCATACTCGTGTAACTTTCTTTTCTGGCTTGGTTGTCATGGTTCTAGCTTGTGTATGGACCCAAGTCAAGTTACAATCAGGTGCCATATGTCCAATGTTATGGCAATTGAAGCACTCCATCTTGTTTATGAATGAGTAATCATGACTTCTTCTTGCAAAATTAATTCTAGGAGATTGACGAGGACCATTATATTTGTCTTTGTGATATGCGCTACAATCCTTTGCCATGTGCCCAAAGTTTGTAGAAGAATAGCAATAACCAAGAAATATACTTTGTTACCTGGGAGATGAAGATTTCCTTGATGTACATCTAAAATCTTTTTTCCTTGGGATTCTTTGATGATATTCATTGCCTTTTGTATTCTTGACACCATCTGCAAGTTTCCTTGGAGTAGGATTCCTTCCACTGTTGTCTTGATTCTTCTCCTTGCCTTTGCTGGAACTAGGAGCATCAACATTTCTTTTTGGCTTCCTCACATCCATTTTGTTTGAAGCATTATCATTCTTGCTTGAGGACTCACCTACATAGCCAAGACCTGATTTATCAAGGGGGGACCTTTGATGACTTATGATGTCATCTAGGATTTGAGAACTTTTCAAGTTCTTATACAGCAAGTCAACTGCCTTTTTAAAAAAGACAACTTCTTCCTTCATTTCCTTGCATTCTTCATCCTTCTTTGATAGAATGATCTCTCATTTCTTCCTTCATCTTGGTTGCTTCACATGACTGGGCCTTAAGAGAAGTGATTTCTGATCTTAACTTGACAATGTCATTATCATTTTCTTCTAGTTGGCACATCATGGTGTTTCTCTCCTTTTCTGCTTCATCAACTTGTCCTTCTATGAATGCCAAAGCTTCCATCACCTTCTCAGCTCCTTGTGCATGATTCTTTGCTTCTTCTAGTTGAGATCTAAGGGAGAAGACCTCTTCCTTGTATTGACCAATCTCTACTTCAAGTTTGTTCATGTTCTTGAGTCTTTGTTCAAGGTGGCTTAACAAAGTTTCTTCCCTTTTCTTTGCCTTATCCAATTGATTTGTCATGGATATGACTTCTTCATGATGCTTTCTTTTGTTATGATGAAATTCCTCCTTAAGTTTGGTGAGCTCCTCATCTCTTTCTTGTACTTGAAGCTTGAAAAGGTCAACTTCCTTCCTTGTCTTGTCCTGATCACCATCTTGCGCTTTCTTCATAAGTTCCTCATTTTCCTTTTTCAAACTGTTAATCTCTTCCACGGCAGCTATAAGTTTAGCCAAGAGATCTTCTTCAAAGTCTTATTTGCTTTCTTCTTCTTCTAGGTCTTCTTTGGTCTTGATGTCATCATTCTTACTTTCAGCTTCCTTGATGGGTTCTGGATTTCCTTCTTGCTTTCCATCATCTTCTTGCCTAGACGTCATGGTCAATGCTCCTTTTAAGTGAAGGGCATGAAGTTTGTCCCATATATCTTTTGCTGACGAACATTTCTCCAAATTGGCCTTTATAGAATTTGGTAGCCCATTCAAAATTGTCCTTATTGCTCTTGTATTGTACTCCTTGGATTCAAAGTCTATCATGCTATCAATAATCACTGATTCCCATACTCCAACGCCTTGAGCCATTAAGAAATTTCTCATTCATACTTTCCATATATCAAAGTTTCCATTGAACATTGGAACTTTCTCAATTTGATTGTCTTCAGTTTTCATGGTTGAGTAAGCGACATCTTTAGGAGGATTGGAGGCTTTCTTCCTCGGCTTTGCCATTTGTGTTCTAAAGATCAACCTTCAAGCTGTTAGGCTTTGAGTGAAGGTACTGGCTCTGATACCAATTGTTGGAAATACTAAGATAGGGGGTGAATCGGTATTTCTTTTCAATTGTTACTTTTACCATTTAGATCACTTATATTTAGAACACAAAATGAACAATAAGAATAAATGCTTTTATTAATTTCTTCTTTACAATAAATCAAATACAATATATGTAGGGCTCCAACCCTAGATGAAGACACTGATCTTCAATTTCCCAAGCTCCACCCTGTATTTTCCAAGCACCGACTTGGACTTCCAAGGCTCCAACCTTGTCAATTTTGAGGCATCAACCTCAAGGGCTCCAACCCTATATCTGGTTCAGGGTCCGACCTAGTTTCTTGAGGACTCCAATCCTTTAGAGCTCCAACCCTATTCTCCAAGGCACCAACCTTGTCTTTTTGAGACTCCAAGCTCTTGGGCTCCAACGCTATCTCTGGTACAAGGTCCAACCAGGTCTTCTTTAGGATTCCTATCCTCTAGGGCTCCAACCAACAGCTTCAATTCGTCAAGATAAGTTTAATAGTTCCTCAAGGCTCCCAATATCTTCTGCAACCAGCCCTGACAATAATCTTCACCTTCAACATTGCCCTTGATCTCCAGAGCACTTAGCTCATCAACGACAACTTTGTCTTCTCAGAAGGTGTCTCCACTAGTCTTCATGTTACCCAAACAAAACTTCTTCAACGTCACCTCATGATGGCTTCAATGCATCATGGTCTTCAATGATCTCCACAAATCTTCAATATGTTGCTTCACAAAGTTCTCCAACTCTGCCCTTTTTGTTCTCAAGAGAGGAATTCAACAAGCTCTATTTTTGCAATCCCAATAAATCAACACTTCGACCACGACAACTTCAACCACAACAGCCTACAGCAACTTCGACAGCTTCAACCACGGCAACTACGGCAGCTTCGACCATGGCAAATTCCACCACAACAACTACGACAGCTTCGACCATAGCAACTACAGCAGCTTCGACCACAACAACTACGGCAACTTCTTTGCTTCTAGCTTGAACCTATGGGAGACTATTTAACCCAAGAACAATTCCACAAACTTGTCTTCCTTGCTTTTCTAGGTTGCAGCTGCTTCTCTACCTCTTGTGTTGTCTCCACCGAAAAATATGAGCTTGAATGGACAAATTTAGGTTTATATTTATAGTGGTTTTTCCATATTCTTAAGGGACAAGTTTCTTTGCCAAGGGTTATGAGCCTACTCAAGTTGGCTTGGACAGTTTGACAATTTTTGACATATGTCGATTTCAAAAATTGATTTCTCTATAATGGTAAGGAATTTCAGGGCGTGTAATAGCTCGTTAGAAAGAGGGAAAATCCTTTACACTCCTATGCCAATCCCATCCTTAAATAGGTTCATTTTACCACCAAGAAAATTATTTTGTGAGACTGTCATTATTATTTTATTTATGGCAGCCACTAGGATTTAGTTTTAGGCATCCAATGTTTAGGGCTCTTTTACAGAATTAGGTCATCAAGCTGATTAGCATTAGGGCTTCTTTAAAGGTATTATGGGCATCAACAAGATTAGGGTGCATTTTCAATATGTATTCATAGGCATCTTCATTTAAGGCTTCATCATCAATGATCTAAGGCTATTCATGGACATTAGGGCAAGGACTTCTTCATTAGGAGTAGAGCTTCATACACATAAGCTTTCATTCATGTATCTTAAGGGCATCATAATTATTATGACTTGCATCAAAATTATGTAGCCTCAAAAGCCCAACAATCACGTCTATTCATCCTCAATGTTGCATATAAATAGAAGGTGACTTAGCCTCATTTGGACACACTCATCTTCACACTTTTCTCTCTCTCTCTTCATTGATTGGGTACGGATTTCGAGGCCTCTCTCTCTCCACACATTTGAAATTTCAGGAGAGCAAAATTTCAAGAGGCCAAAATTTCAGGAGAGTGAAATTTCAAGAGGCCGAAATTTCAAGAGAGCGAAATTTCAAAACACTGAATTTCTGGACAGTTTGACCAAGCGTTGTCCACCATGCATTGACCTCCTTTGACTACGTTTTTGTAAGGGCTATCTCTATTTGGGCAGGCCGCATTTCTAGGCATTAAAATCAAGGCTAAACCTTGACTGTTGACCAGCATTGACTGCAACTAGGGCTGACCTCGAGTGGGCTATTTGACCAAATTTTGACTTGACTGTTTTTGGGTTGTTTTGAGGGCTGATTCATCTTGTTGTTCAAAGGCCGAAGTTCACTCACAATTTGTTGAGGGTCAAATATGCCATGTTGACCAGCATTGACTTTTTGGTTAGGGCTCTTTTGTTGCTTTTATAAATTATCAAATTTGTAAATTCTACTCTCTCTGCTAAACAATTGAAGACTAAAAGAAGATTTGATCAAGAGTTTTGCCACATTGGGTTTTGTCCCTGGCTGGTGCCACATCTTGTGTCCTCTTGTATTGGCTTGTCTTCTACTGTTTATGTTTATGTGCTATCTGCATTTTACTATCACGTTGATGTGATTGCTAATCTAAATATTGATAACTGGGCTAATAAAGAAATTGAAGTAAAATTTCTCTAAAGCATAGAACATATCATTCTTGCTTAAAATTAACATGGTATCGGAGTTGAGGTGAAGACAAAGCCCAAGCAAGAATAAAAAAGCAATCACCAAAGACAGTTGTCCAAAGACAAAAGGTTCAATGCGTTCCCCATCCTACTTCTCGCTTGAAGACAAGCTCCATGATAAATTTGACTATCATGGATGGAAGATGTCTATTGTTTTGACCTTGGAAGAAAAAGAAGTGATGGACTATGTGCAAGGTAAAATAATCCGTGAACCTCCTTCAAATGCACTGGCTACTGCGAAGACCAAGTACAATAGGGTTGAAGTCAAAGCGAAGAAGATTATCAAGGATTACATTGACAGGCATCTAGTGGCCTATATCTCTGAATTGAGGACCTCCAAGGAGATCTATGACAGATTGGTCGACATGTTCAAGGTTAGTAATGCTAATCAAATTCTATTTCTCAAGAATAAGTTAAAGGATATTAAGAACAGCAAGGATGAGGATATTCAAATCTATTTCTTGAGGATTACTGAGATCAAGAATGATCTACTCTCGATTGGAGAAGTCATTCCTGACAGGGAAATTACTCTCACCACCCTTGGAAGACTCCCACCTGAGTGGTATGTATTTAGAACCACCATCCTCAACAAAGATTGAATTCCAAGGTTTGAAGAATTGATGTCGAGATGCATTCAAGAAGAAACAAGAATGGTGGAGCAAGAAATGCCTTCTAATAGAAGCAACCCCACTGCATTCTCCGCTCATGCCAAAAGGAGAAATAATGTAGGGTCTAATGGTCATTTCCATGGAAAGCGTGGATCTAAGGGAGGAAGGAAGGACATGTGCTTTTTTTGCAATAAGTTTGGCCACTATGCAAGGGAGTGTCCAAATAGAAGGGACACATCACATGATGATGATCACAATCATTCCAAGGGCAACTTCAACAACAACGATCAAAGGAATGGCAAGTCCAATGGCAAAGGAAAAAGGAATGCGGGACATTAAGGAAATGGTCGACCATCCAAGAAATCAAGGAACTTTGGGTATGAAGAATCAAATGTTGTTAACAATAAGCAAAAAGAGTATTATCTTATATCGGCCCTCTCCATTGCCTCCTCTCCGGACACTTTGGGAAAATGGTTGATTGATAATGATGCCTTAAGGCACTTCACCAAATGCAAGGAAGCTCTCTCTAATCTCATAGAAAAGGAGACAAACTTGGAGATCATCCTTGGAGATGATGCCACCTATCTTGTGAAGGGAGTAGGGAATGTTACCCTTCAATTGAATCAAAGTAATACTATTAATTTGCAAGAAGTATTATATGTACTTAATCTCAAGAAGAACCTAGTGTCCATTTTAGCCATGAAGGACAAAGGATTCAAGGTGGCCTCCATTGATGGAAAGGTACGTTTTTGGAAAAGAAATTTTAAAGATGCTTTTACTCTTGGTTTCAAGGTTGACACCGTGTATCAAATTGGAGGAAGTCCATTGGGAGCCATGTCTTGCGACACATCTCTACAATCTGAACTATGGCACCGGATGTTTGCCCATCTTCATTTTAAGGCCCTACCCAATGTGAGACAGATGGTGACATGTATGCCAGAGTACAAAGTAGAGCATGAAGGTGTATGTTTGGGATGTGCCGAAGGAAAACTTACAAGGGGGCCATTCCCCTCAAGTAATAGCAAGACCAGAGATATATTGCAATTGATCCACTCCAACATGTCTGGTATGATGCCCATAAACTCTTTGGGAGGATACTTATACTATCTCATCTTTAAAGATGATTATTCTCGCAAGACCTGGATCTACTTCTTGAAGAAGGATGAAGTGTTCACCTGGTTCTAACACTTCAAAGCCTTGATCGAAAACCAATCCAAGAAGAAAATCAAGATATTGATGACTGATAATGGGACCAAGTACAAATCCAATGAATTCCAAGATTATTGCAGAGAAGTTGGCATTAAGAGGGAGACTACAACACCATACACTCCTGAGCATAATGGTGTGGTTGAAAAGAAGAATTGCTCTTTTATAGAAGCAATTTGTGCCATACTTCATGATCAAGGCTTTCTGAAGTTCCTATGGGTTGAAGCTGCAAATAACGTCATGTATGTTCAAAATTGATGCCCTCATCAATCATTGGACTCCAAGTCTCCCGAATAAATGTTCACTAGTAAGAAACCCAATGTCTCTCATTTTAGAATTTTTGGAAGTCCTGTATATTTTCATGTGCCGAAAGAGAAAAGAAGCAAATTGGGTGCATCTGGGAAGAAAGGAATCTTTGTGCGCTATAGTGAAAATTCTAAGGGATATAGAATTTATGTGGCTGGTCAAAAGGAAGTTGAGATAAGTCATGATGTCACCTTCGACGAATATATGGCCCTGAGGAAGATCAACAACCTTCCTATCCTAAGGAAGGACAAAGAAGCTGCCACCAGAAATCAGGGTGCAAAAGAAGACAAACGATGCCTGATGTTGATGAACCTATGGATCCTATTGATCCTCCTCTTTATGAGCCGTCCACCTCCAAAAGGAGACCCTCATGACTTAAGAAGACTCTCGAAGATGCCAAGAGACACATTTCACTAAGGGGGACTTCCAGTGAAAGCAAGAAGTCGAACAAGTATCAAGGATATTTGACCGCCATGAGCACTATCATTTGAAATGAGCCTTCATCATTCGAACAAGTCGTGAAGCATCAAGTATGGAAGGATGTTATGAATGAAAAATATAAGTCAATTATGAAGAATGATATCTGGATGTGGTCCCCAGACCCCTGGACAAATTGGTTGTCACCTCTAAGTGGTTCTACAAAATCAAGCATAGAGTTGATGGAAGTGCAGACCCTCTCATTCACAAATGTAAGAGGGAGTTGGCTTCTGAATTTGAGATGAAGGACCTAGGACCGATGCACTATTTCCTAGGGTTGGAGGTCTGGCAAAAGCCAGGCGAAATTCTCTTCTCTCAAGGAAAATATGTTTGAAGATATTGGACAGATTTGGGATGGTGGACTACAAGCATTTGACTACATCGATGGAACTTAACTTTAAGAAGTTATGTGGTAGTGTTGTTGGACTTGAATTGGGAAATGCTTTTGAGTATCATCAACTCATAGGAGCACTGATGTTCTTGGTGAACTCCCATCCAGACATATGTTTTGTAGTTAACACATTGAGTCAATATATGTTGAGCCTTATCATATACATTGGAATGGTGCCAAGAATCTTCTGAGATATCTTCAGGGCACAATAACTCATGGACTAAGATACACTGTTGAAGATGAGAGGTTGCATGGTTATTCAGATGTTTGATTGGGTTGGCAGTGTGGTAGATCGCAAGAGCACTTCTGAATGTTGTTTTTCTTTGGGTTCTGCTTCGATATCCTGGATGAGCAGGAAGCAGAAATCGGTTACCTTGAGCACCACTGATGTCGAATATATAGCTATTAGTATGGCCTCCTATGAAGTTGTCTAGTTGGGGAAGCTCTTCAGTGAGCTGTTTGGACATGTGTTGGATACCACCGTGATCCTCTGCGACAACCAGAGTGGGATCTGAATATCTCAGAATCTTGTATTTCATGATCGCTCCAAGCATATAGATATCAGGTACCACTTTATCCGAGATATGGTACTACGAGGAGCAATAAGGCTCCATCACATTGGAACTGATGAGCAGGGCGTCGATATTCTGACAAAGTCCTTGGGAAAGGTCAAGTTCTTGGCCTTCCGAGAATGACTTGGAGTCGTGGAGAGACCCTCTTATGAGGGTCCTGTATGAGATGGACATTGAGCTCTGGGAACTCCAGGGGGCTTGGGGTGCTTCCTAGAGCGATGAGCAACCATAGTGTGAGCGGTTCAACCTTCCCCTAGTGGTTTGTTGTGTATAGGGTGAGTGGTTCGGCCTTCCCCTAGTGGTTTGTTGTGTACAGGGTGAGTGGTTCAGCCTTCCCTTAGTGGTTTGTTGTGTACAAGGTGAATGGTTCAGCCTTCCCCTAATGGTTTGTTGTGTACAGGGTGAGTGGTTCAGCATTCCCCTTCGATACCCCTTGGCGACATGTTGGCAAGATGAGTGATTCATCCTTTTCCTGTTGAGACATCCTACCCATGCAATCTAGGACTGATGAGAAGTACCTCTCATTTGGCAAATGAGTAGGGAAATGAGGATAGGGACCATAGTACTACCGATGGACGCATCGTGTACTACCGTACTCCCTATGCTAGGATGACCAATATTGATCTGGGATCAATTGGAATTGACTTCGAGTCAGTGAGAGTGGTATGAGACACTCTTTTTTGATTGGAACTGACTGCGAGTCAATAAGAGAGGTGTGACACACTCTCCTTTGATTGGGACTAACTTCAAGTCAGTAGAGAATGGTATGATACATTCTTGATCACTTCTTCTTCATAGTTCAACAGATTAGTGTAGAGCAGTGCATCGATGGCAGAGATAGTATAGATTGGCAAATGGATTAGCAGATGGAGTTCTCCCTAGTTGAGAGGGAGTGTTAAAATTGACAACTAGGGCCAAACTCCATATGGGTCATCTTATTTATGACAGCTGATATTTTTCTAGGATTCCTCTCTCCGAGAGGTGTAGGATTTATATAAAGATCATCTGATTCTGACATGTACAAATGAAGTTATGAATTTATTTTGATTATGGTCAAATTGTCAAAGTTGGCCAGCAAACTTATGTAGGCTCAAAAGCCCAACAGTCACATCTATTCATCCTCAACGTTGCATATAAATAGAAGGTGACTTAGCCTCATTTGGATACACTCATCTTCACACTTCTCTCTCTCCCCTCAATGATTGGGTACAGATTTTTGGGCCTCTCTCTCTCTCCGCACATCCGAAATTTCAAGAGGCCGAAATTTTAGGAGAGCAAAATTTCAGGAGGCCTAAATTTCAAAGGAGCTAAATCTTAGGAGGCAGAAATTTCAAGAGATCGAATTTCTAGACAGTTTGACCAAGCGTTGACCAGCATGTGTTGACCTCCTTTCACTGCATTTTTGTGAGGGCTATCTCTATTAGGGCAGACCGCATTTTTGGGCACAGAAATCGAAGCTAAACATTGACTGTTGAGCAGCGTTGATTGCAACTAGGGCTGATTGCAGGTGGGTTGTTGACCAGATTTTGACTGCACTGTTTTTGGGTTGTTTTGAAGGTTGATTCATCTCGTTGTTCAGAGGCCGAAGTTGACTGAAGTTAACCAATTTGTTAAGGGTCAAATCTGCCCTGTTGACCAGCGTTGAATTTTCTGGTTAGGGCTCTTTTGTTGCTGTTGTAAATTATCATATTTGTAAATTGTACTATCTCTCTCTGTTGAACTATTGAAGACTAAAAGAAGATTTTGTAAAGCCCTGAAATTTTTTTAACAAGATATAACTATTCAAAATATAAGAATTTATCAATTTGATGTTGAGTACCTCCCTGATGTTGAGTACCTACCTAGCTAAAGATGCTTCTAATTTGCTCTAGCTTCTAATTTGCTCCAGTTCTCGCTCCCGTTACCAAAAGACCAAAAACCTCCCACCTAAACTAGGTACAGTCTCAGCACCCATCCCCAAAATACTTCAAATTCGAAGCATTTTGGCCCCCGTGCACAAAAGTCTCAAGAACAACTGCTCAAGCTCCATTATTCTCTGTGTCTTCCTCTTGTTAGTTCCTCTTCTGCCTCCCTCTGCATAAAAGAATGTCCCCCTTTCTACAGTACCCTTCCTCCTTTTATGCCCCCAAACTCCTCCACCGCTTTCCCTTTCTTTATTGTTTTAATTTGATAAGTTCATAAGTTGCAGAGGCGGTCACTGCCTTCTCCCTTCCCAATTTGCTGACCATGCACTCTTATTTATACAGTACCTCCTTAATCATAATGTTATGTATAGTTCCTTTGTATGTAGTAGGGTACATACTTCCTTTGTTGTGAGTTCACTATATTACATTTATCTTTAAATTTTTATATAGTAGAATTATATATATGTATTATGGTGGTGGTACGTATATCATATACCCTACTATATTCTTGTAAGTTAGGTATTTATTTCAATAGTTAATTTGTTACCGTAAATACGAACTTTTTTTTTAAATATTAACTAATATATATACTAGTGCAGTGCATGCGATGCATGCATATGTAGCTATCATATGCATGTCTCATGTGCATGCTAATATCATCTCTATGTCCCCATTAATTTAAGATGGGTCCTTACATACACCCCTCCTTTAGAAAACTTCGTCCCGAAGTTAGGGTATATAAAGTATTAATAATTATTTAGCGATAAGTATAATCATGTAAGGATTATGTTCCATAATTGGATTTTCGTTTAATGTGGGGACACTTTAAATTTATATTTGAAAACTTATATATATTATATATATATATATATATATATATATATAATATATATATTTTACAACTTTAATATCCATGCCTTGTTCGAGCCGGGTGCCTAAGCTATTCTAAAATCATCGTATCCTTCCTAATCTCTTCCGCTCCCATCCTATCCGTCATTTACTGGAGTATGCCATGGCTTCAACTATACTGATTTGTGTCGACTATATCGACTTGATTTCTTAGTAGACATTCGGAAATCATCATCACACATCTAGAGGAGCATGGTTCACACAGTCCTCCCATGACTCCAGGCTTTAGAGAATAAACAGTGAATAATACCTCCACCCATCCCTTTAGGACCAAGGTTATCACCCTATCATGGAATCTTATTGAGCCTCAATTGTTCTTGAAACTTTTGTCATCACGTGGCAATTTTGGTAACGATGCTACCTGCAACGTAAACACTTGTCCATACATTATAACATATGCATTAATATATTCAAAATAAACAATTTCTGTATAATTCATACATGTTATCTACAATATAACAATTTTGGCCATATCCAGCGCATGTTATTAGCTTTCGTATTAACTTGTAATTATTCTTTTATTTCTAGCTCATCAATCATATCCATATGTATCAATGAGACAAATTTAAAAATATCTTAATTCATAACATAATTCATGATTTAGATTTTATAGCAAGTTTCATACTGGTATTTATATCCTAACAATGTTAATTAATGAAGGCGATAGAGCATTTGAAACAACATCACAAGATGGAAGACAATTGAAGTCGTGTACTGAGTAATGCATCATAATTTCAGATTGAAGTAATTGTAAAATTGGTTCTCATTGCCACTTGAAGTTGCATAGTTAACAGGCATTAGAGTTCAGGTTTGATATGCCCAGTTGAGCAGATAACTTGATCTTTGTGCTTACTTGGGCATGCCTTGCCTTGAGACATATTTAGCATGCGAATCTTGGTAACAATACGCAAGTTGGATAAAGCTTAGTTGGACGGTTTGGTCAAAAGGTTGGATATGCCCAAGTTTTCGGCACATATATGCATCTGTTATGTTCTAACGTCTCTGAAAACATTTGTTCAAATCTTATTTTACATGTTCTAAAATAGAGGACAACCTTTAAATCTTTGCTTAATGACCTGGAAAGTATTTAAGCAATATGATCTGAAATATATATATATATGTGTATATATATAAGGTATATACATGGCAATTACTGATAAAAGCTATTTCTAAAGGAATGACTATTCCTATATCTTGAAAATGGCATTGAGTTAAGAGCAATGTTGTTAAAATCGCGATATTATTGTGATTTTATCGTTTTCTCGCGATTTTTTCATCAAAACGATAATATCGCAAGTAGTATTCGCAAATTTCTTTTATACGCGGCTTTTTCGAGAAAAAAAATCGCGATTTTTTTGGAATTTATCGTGGAGGGTCGGGGCAGTGCGGTCTTATAAACAAAAAAAATGAATTTCTTTCATTTCATTTGGACAGCAGAGCACGCGCAGGGCAGTGGAGACTTGGAGTGTTGGAGAGGCTTGAAGATTTTGCCATTTTGGAGCTAAATCAACTGCGTGGAGGAGAAAATCAAAGAGTGTGCTAAGGAAGAAACCGACTATCTCCATAAAAACGGTATGGGCACCAATTTTTTCTTGTTTTCATTGTTTTGAAACTTTGTTTTTGTTTTTTTCAATGTTTTTGGTTGGGTTTGGAATGGGATTTTTTACATTTGTTCAATGTAAGTTTTTTTTAGTTTTTTTTGTTAGATTTCGAATAAGGTTTTTGACATTTGTCCAATGTATTGTTTTTTTAGTTTTTTTGGTTGGGTTTGGAATGGGGTTTCTTAAAATGTATGTAATTTTTTTTTAGTTTTTGTACAATGTAAAAATTAAAATACTAAATTGTAAGTTTGTAACTTGTAAATACTAAATTGTAATCCTTATTTTCCCATAGGTTCACAACTTCACCGAAACACAATTGAAGTTTTCAACTTCAAAGTTTAAAATCAAACATGTCAAGGAAATTGGATCCTTTCTGGAAATATGCTAAACCTGATGCTCCGAATGATAGACTAAATTTGACTTGCAAGTTGTGTGGGCACCATATGTCTGGGGAGTGCATAGGTTGAAGTATCACCTTGCAAAAATACCTGGATTTGATGTAGGGCCTTGCAAAAATACAAATCTTGAACTCATTCAAAGAGCCATGAAAGCATTGGAAGCTTTAGACCAGAATAAAGAAGCCAAAGAAGAAGTGAAGAGGCAACTAAAAAAGTCAGCTGAAGCAAGTGGCATGGTTCCACTACAGCATCAACCAATCCGGTAGCTGCCAAATCCTTTTTTGTTCCTCAAACCACACCTGGTTCACAGCCATCTATCAGTTCAATGCTAAAAACAACTGAGAAAGAACACGCTAACAAGTTGCTGACAAAATTTCTCCTTTGGAGTGATATTACTTTCAACATTGTAAGGAATAATCCATTTTTCCAACCTGCTATTGATGCTATTGCAACTGTTGGCCTATGGTACAAAATCCCTTCTTATCATGATTTCAGAGGCCAGATTCTTCAAAATGAAAAGCTTGACTGCACCCAAAGATTAGAGGATTTTAGGGCATCATGGGCACAAATAAGATGCACTGTTATGTCAGATGATTGGACTGACCAAAAAGGGAGAACCCTTATAAACTTCTTGGTTAGTTGTCCCAAGGGGACTATGTTTATCAAATCTGTTGATGCATCTGCACAAATCAAAGATGCAAGAACTTTATGTGATTTGCTAGATGTGTTTATTTTGGAGGTGGGTGCAGAAAATGTTGTCCAAGTCATAACAAACAATGTTGCAAATTATGTTGCTGCTGGCAAGATGCTTATGGACAAACATCCTACTTTATTTTGGACACCTTGTGATGCACACTGTATTGATTTAATGTTGGAGGACATAGGGAAAATTCCTTTTGTCAAAGATATTGTTGACTCATCCAAAAGCATTACAAAATTTATATATAACCATACACCTGTGCTTAGCTTGATGAGAAGATTCACTAACAACAAAGAGTTAGTGCGCCCCGCTATTACACGGTTTGCCACGAGTTTCATATCTCTTCAATCCCTCTTGAATTCTATGTGGGATGTGAAGAGAATGTTTCTTTCAAAGGAGTGGTTTGTTTTGCCAATGAGCCGCAAACCAGAGGGAGAGGACATATACAAACTAGTTTCATACGAGGAAGACTTCTGGGCGCGAGTGCAGGAGGTGTGCGCCGTTACTGAACCTTTGGTAAAGGTTCTTCGGTTAGTTGATGGTGAGAAGCCCACAATGGGCTATTTGTATGAGGCCATGGACAGGGCCAAAGAAGTCATTCAAGCCTACTATGATGATAAAGGAGATGATGGGTTTCAGAGACAACTCCTCCTATGGGGAGTGATTGATGAATGATGGAACAACACACTCCATCGTCCCATTTATGTTGTGGGCTTTTCCTGAACCCCGCATTTTCTTACGCATGTGGGTTTGTATTTGATGCTGAAATCATGGATGGATTCTTATCATGTGTCCAGAAAATGGTGTGATCTCCAACAGAACGTACAGAGATCTCTAAAGAAATTGAGACATATAGGATGGCAGGTGGCACATTTGCCTTTGACATGGCTGTGATTGATAGGACGATTAAAATGCCAAGTATTTTTTAGTTTGTAACTTTGTTTCAAATTTCATTGTCTCTTCAAATTCCATTTTTTTCTTATGTTTATTTAAAATTTTATTAGTAATTTTGTTGTAGATGCATGGTGGAGAACGTATGGTGCCAGGGTACTCCTTCTGCAAAAGCTTGTCATTCGAATCCTCAACCAAACATGTAGCTCCTCATAGTGTGAGCGCAACTAGAGTGTATTTGAAAAAATACACAACAAGAAGCGCAACAAGTTAACACTTAAACATTTAAAATATTGCAAATTTCCAAATAAATTTTTGAATTCATTAAACAATAGTTTTTTTTATAATTATTAATTATTATTTCATAATCTTTGTACAGGTTGGAGTCCCAACAACCTAATGACATGGTCTACGTCTACTACAATCTTCGATTGTGGGTGAGGCAACTTAAGAGGACACATGATATGGAAGCCATCTCATTGGATGGGATTGACACCACTGCTGCATGGAGGGTTGAGACAGAGAGGCCTCTCATGGAATCTGCTGATGATTCGTTAGTGTGGGAAGTAGTGGAGAGGGAGGAGGAAGAGGAGGTGACACCACCTGCCCGAGCTACCCCTGCCACCAGTAGAGGACGTGGTCTACCTCCTATAGCTCCTATTTCTAGTTCTTCAGCTTCTAGAGCACAGAAGACTCCACTGCCAACTCCACCAGCACCAGCATCTACATCTAGAGGGAACGGGAAAGCTATGGCATTTTCTCGCAAGAGGGCCAGAGGAAATCAATAGTATTAAACTTTAATTATTTTGTTCACTTTATTGTATATAACATTATGACTCATAAGATACATTATTATATTTTTTGTTGATATTTTGAAGCTGAGTTGGGACTCAGGAGTTAGAACTTACTATTCAGGACATCATTCACTGTTATGTGTGATTCTAGCACTAGAAATGATATTAAACATCTTATATATTAGTTCTTTTATCATAATTATGTGTCAATGTATTTATTTTATGTTGTAGATGGTTTAGATATTAAAAAAATTGAAAAAAAATGAATATTTTTGTACCAAACGATTTTTTACCGATTATTTCCGATTTTTTCCCGATTATTACAATTTTTTCCGATTTTTCCCTCGTGCTGATATTATCCCGATAACAATTAATGCAACATTGGTTAAGAGTTAATAACTATAATAGTTTATTTAACACTTAATACCCTTGTAGGTGGTGCAGAGTAATCCTTTGTGACTTTGCTTGGGCCATTTTATTGTAATGAGTCCGAGCACACAATGTGGAAGAAAACTTTGTCACTGAAAGCTTTTAAAAAGGACATCAAGGAAGCAACAGTAGTAGGGTTAGATGTGCCATCCATGACGGAAAAGTTGCGGACAAAGATGAAGAAGAGATTCAGAAAGAAAAATTCAAGGTCAAGATTTCAGAGATTGGTGTTGAATTTGTTTCATTACAACTGGATAATGTGGGCTCTCACTAGGTAGTGTGTTCCCAGATGATGGTGAAGAGTCTGTGAAGGACTGTGCCATTCCTTTAGTGCTTTCCTCACAATAAGAATGCAATAACTGATCAGAATGATGTAAGAATGCATGTTACATATGTTTTGGATGAAGTTTCTTGTAATATCCCTTTTTAGGGATATCCCTCAAACACATGCAAACTCCAACCAGAGATGGACTGGGAGGGCATTTACCAAAAATGTCGCCTCTGAAAAGAGGACGAGATGTAGAGGCTACCTGGCCCTTTCCAGACTCTGTCTAAGAGTATAGGAGAAAAACACACAAGTGGTATAGTAGCCGGGAAGCTCAAAGAAATAAAAATAACAGTAGTGCAACATACAATAATGTATACATGGAATATAAGCAGATACTCAAGAAATGCAGAGAAAAATGCTAAGCCATTTTATTATACTAAGTAATGGACAGAGTACGAGAGGTGATCAGAAAGATAGCACCTCGACTTGCACAAGGCAAGTGAAGAAATATACTCAGAATGGTAAGGGAATGGCCTCTCTCTGAACTGTGTCCAAGCTGCCGGAGAACTGTTATGCTGCTGCTACTGCTGGAATCAAGTGAGGATTTGGGGTTGTTCCCCTCCTCAGAAAATGTTGAAACTCTGGAATCAGCGTCTGCTCAATAAACCCAGAAAAGCCCAGAAAGCTTTTCTAAAATAGCTGACCCCCGAAAATCACCCCCTTGAGGATCTACACTATCCCTCAAGGCTTTGCGCTGCCACTAAAGAGAATCCTCCAAAACTCTACCTGAGACTCTGCCAAAATCCTCCAATATGCAAGGGTTGATCCCTTGCTTAATCTCCAAGCTCAAATCCTCCACATAAACCCAATCCGGAGCTCCTACCAAAAGAGACTGCGTCCTCCTCTCTCAAGACTGCACAATCATTAAAATGCTCAGTTCCTCCTCAACTCCAAAGATCGATCCTCCTGCAAAAAACTGATGAAACTACCTTGCCCGAGCAGGCACTCAAAGTCCCCCAGGGCTAAGTGTGAGATCTCCGAACGAAGACACTCAGTGCACTAAATAGTGCTACAGACAGGCTAAACAGCCAGCGTGCTCTAAGTCGAAGTGACTAACTCAATTGCAACATAATCGAATGCCAAAATGAGGAGGCTCCTCTCTCCTTTATAGCGTTGGCCTCTCTCAAAACCCTAAGGCCCACCTCCTCCAACGTAGCCTCTCTCTTGCCACGTGCTCATCTCCATCTGTGTAGTCCCTCCAAGTGTCTACGTGGGCCCCCTTCTCTACGTGGTCCTTTGGCCCCCTTGGCTCCCCTTTTAAGTTACAACGTTGTGCTACTAGGGAGTGACTTTATTCAAAAAGTGAGTTATGTCCCCCTTTCCTCACTGTTTTATTTATAAATTACTATAGAAGGAAAAATTGATCAAAATTGAATATTCTAATTAGCCATGGCTAATTAGGAATATTACATTTCTGCAATAGTGCATTTGCAAAGATTGCCATTGTATGTCTAATAATAAATAAATAAATAACTTTAGTGAAACTCCGAGAAGTTTCTGTGGAGGAATTGGGAGAAATGCCTGTTTGATTATTAGAGAAATGATAAATCCGAAGCATAGTAGAATTTGTAGGTGTTATTAATATGCTTGAGTCAGAGAGTTAATGAATTCAAACACAAGGAATTTTCAACTCATTTTTGGATGAAAGTTGTCAAGCTATTCCAGAGATGCATGCCATGGAGATTGTTGAACTAGACATCACAAAGTTGGATTGCAAGAGGTTTTAAAACCTCTGGTTCACATTAATGAGAATCCTCCTAAACATGAATTTAATCAAGGGTTTAAAGGAGAGTCACCTAGATGGATTACAATTGTTAGGAAATGACAATGAACAAACAATTATCAATTCTCGATGGATTTTTTTTTCATTCAGACTGCTCACATGCTTACCAAATGAAAATTTCTGACTAAAATTCAATTTAACAAGCACAATGAAATTAATGCATTGTTGAAAGATTCAGAATGTCATGGAAGAGGAGTTTGCAATCATAGATGTAGAAATGGAGAATGATAATGAGTTTGTTTGGAAGAAAATACTTGGTACTGATATCATTATGCTCCAAAACGTTGTGGATCTGAAGGTTTCGTAATTGAGAGAATCAAAGAAATTTGACAATTCTGTCATTGCTAATTTGAGTGAAAGTGATGTAGTGAAAACTCAGAGACTAAAAAAAATTTCTAGTTCAATAGAACCTTTCCCTTTCCAAAAGGTGAGTATTACAAGTCTAAATATAAAATGAGGGAAAGCATTTTTCATTCTCCTTTTATTGGGCCTTTCACAAATTGACACGGATTAGAAGCTTCATCTTAAACGGCAATCTAACGGATTAGTATTGAATGTGTGGAAAAGTGCAACTGATACTTGTAGACATATTATGCAAATAGTCCAAACGAGTATGGAAGCAGAGGATGGAAGTATTGATAAGACTTATCCATTGATAGATGAATCTGAAAAGATTGAGGGATCAGCGTAATTTACACTAGAAGCCACCTATCCACAGAAACTTAATGACTTTACTTTTCTAAAAAAAATTGTGACTTGTCATCAGCAAGCAATGCAAATTGCTCAGTTTAGCATGAAGATAGTGGATAGGTGTGCAAGCAAACTGAACATTCATCTTAGAATTTCAAAAGAGTGGTGAAGTTATTGTCATTAGCATGGATACAGAATATGATTATACTAGGCAGACTGGTCTTATGAATGGAAAATTTGAAGAGAGTTAAATCGATCGAGGACTAACACAGAAATAAAGGTCGATATCACCCAGCAGAGTGCTCATATGAAGCCAGAATCTCCTTTAGTCTCGAATTCTTCCGTCCTCTATTTAAAACATTCTTGACCTCTGAAGTCAGGCATGTGTTTTTTTTAGAAACCGTTGATGTTGAATTAAAAATTCCCCAAGTGAACAATCACACCATTTCTTTCCACTATTGGTGGCTTACATATAGTTCTGCTTTCTGTAGTATGCAAATCTATAGTATTTAAAGCAACTGAAGCACCCAATGTTAAACCTCACTTAGAAACAGCGTCCTTTGTTGAAGATTCATCAAATGCCAAGGATGCTTTGGTACAACCTCCTACCCTTCAGTCTCTAGTAGACCAGTATACTCCCTTTCGTAGGTAATATACTGGGATTTTCTCCATCCATGCAATGGAAGGAAACCTCTCTCTATGTCCTGAGATTCATGGTAAAAAGTTTCAACATATCGGTTCTGCAAATCCAAGTGTGTTTCTTCATCTGCCAAAGTGTTGCCTTCAAACACTGAGGAATCATTAGTGTCTTCTCTCACTGTTTCTACAAAAGGGCTGAGAGATTCTCCAGCATCAGAATGTACATTCTGAAATTCTTTCCCCAAAATACTATTTTGTAAAATCTCAATTCTATGAGTGTTAACAGGAGACAATAACCTGCTCTCCCCAGAAATGTCGGGAGCACTATCCTCATCTCTCCAACTACCATGCACTGGATCAAAATCACTAGAATTATCCAACTCAAAGCACCACTCTTGCTTTAATTTATGTGCTGCCCATGTAGATAACTGTGTCTTGCATACCAGCGCGGCCATTTCCTGTTCATGAGATTTAAGATTCCTTGAATGCTTAATCAAAGATTTTAGAGGCACAATCTCATTCTTCATTCTTTGTTCTTTCCTTCCTCTTCATGAAATATAACATAATAAGAAACACCTCCCATCATGCAAATTTCAAATTCTACATAGTTTTGTTAACTTTCACATAAGAAGAGTCCAAACCAACCATTTTATCTTTTCCTGATTTCAATGCTAGGCTTGTCCAGAACAACTTGTTTGATGTATCATTTCTATAGTACCTTAACCCTATTTTTCAAACCTTAAGTAACCTTTTTCAGTGCCCTAATGTTGTTGGAACACAATCTTAGATATGGTAGTACATTGCCTAAACTCTTGAGTGATGAGGAATCTCAATCAACAATTACTTCCATCCAGTTGTTCCCTTGCTAATGTCTCAAGTGAATGATACGTTTCAGCATTCTTTATAGTTGTGGATGGTTTCCCAATGAAGCTTTTGATATCCATATCATTTGTCAATTTCTGAGTATATAAAGTAAATGCTGACAACAGATTCTTGAATTATCGTTGTAATTACTCACATGTCATTGGCAAATTTTCAGGTTCAATAGTAGTTTTATTAACAAGGTATATAACTACATAATCCTAGGATTCTAGAATCAACCTTTCCATTTTATAATAGCTCCAATACCATAGCGCCACTAGAAAGTACTCTGCATTATTGAACATTTCGACTTATATTCCGTGTTTCATTCTACGTTTGTTGTGAAGGATTTGTAAATTCACTCAACTGTCTCTACGACCGTTGGAGAATGATGGAGTCTACTACCTGTAATTCGACTAACTTGATCTCCAACGTTACTATGAAAGCCCTATCGATGAAGGTCAATGTAGAGGCATTGATGATTTAGTGAAATTTCGAGTATTTAGCTCTTGATGTCGTATCTCTCCACGCTTGAGTTTTATTACTCCTTACTATATTTCTCACAATTTAGCGAAATTTCTCATGCGTTACTACATTTCTTACGTGAAGTTTTAGAATATTTCTCGAATCAAGATTGTGTTTTTCGATTTCTGAGATGTCTGCATACTCTGTCCTTTCAATGAGCAATTACGGAGATTCTCAGGTAGAACGAGTTCAAACTATTTCAGTTATATATATATATATAGTTTACATGGTTTACGATGGGTTATTATTATATTGCTTGCATTGTTTATAATATTGTGACTAATACATGTCATTTCATACTAATATATGCCTACCATACTAATATATATGCCTACGATGGCTCTCGGGTCAGAGCGCGAATATTGTGATGGTTGGGGGTCTCCACTGCCACCCCTCTCTCGATGAATGCCCAGTCTGTAACCTTTCGAGCTCCAGGCGGTGAAGGCTCGGGAGTGTTCTGACGGATTGGTGGAACATCTGTCTTATAGCCAGACGTCATATGCGATTATAACCGGGATATGTTACCATGTGACTGCCCTATCAGCAAAACTATGGATAGAAGTGACACATCATTACTCTTCAATGTATATTTTGTGAACCCCACGATGATACAAAAAGATAATCATTCGATTAGATGTTCCTCTATCCGCCGGTGGTTGATATACGTCAAAGGTTTAGGCAATTAATATCATCATTTGACACCAAACGCCACCTAAGAAATGAATTTCGACGCGTCAAGTGTTTAAAAATGATGTATGTGCACCGTGGCTTTTATAATGCATGCAGGGTCGTTAGTTTCAATCTAACACGTGCGTAATATTTTCGGAGAACCATATAGATGGGTAAGATTTGCGGAGAGGCTACGTTGTGGCTAAGGAAAATATTCACCTACGGTAAAAAAAATAGGCAGCAACACACAAAATGACCAAGAATACTCAGGATGGAGGGAGAATGGAACAATGCACGGAAGGTATTCTCATAAGCTATCGAACAACGATGAGACTCCTATGAAGCGTGAGTATTAGCATAATAAGTTTGAATCTCATGCTTAGCAACTAAGCAATTCCAGCATGTAGTTTAGTAGTTGTGATAACTTTTTTTTAATTCAAAATCTGGTTGCTATTGGTGTCAGGTGTGGCAGCGATGGGGTTTTGAGAATTTTGTCGGTGGTGCCAAAAATTAGACAGGATTTGACAGAAGAAGGTGTAATATCAGTTCAGCAAGGACTTAAATATACTCTGGGCACTTCCAAAATGACTGCAAACAAATGAAATTATGTCATTGCAAATGCAAATCACTGACCTTGGCCGTCTATCAGTTCTTTGTTTTTGGGCATAAATTGTATAATACTTCCATCATTCTCTTGTCCAACATTGGCTTCTTTTCTGAGGAAATCATCTTCTAAAATCGCCATCAATTTGCCATTAATAATACTGAGGAGAATTACATAATTGTTTCTGAAGCTTAAATAAACTTGTATTACTAGTTCTGACTTACTATATATATGACTTTTTTTTACAATGATTTGTTATTTTTTTGCTCTTTGGTGTACACATATTACATAACGTATGAGTCATATCATTACAGGGACGAATGTCTCAGATGATAAATCAATACAGTGACAGATTCTCACACTAGCTGATATTTGCATTAAATAACATAAGGACCTCTAGTGAGACCCTGAAACCCTGTATGTACTATCGTGGAGTCTTCAGCAATAAGATAAGTTATATTGGAGATAGACTTAATTTCCTAAAATTGGAGCCATAGAACAAGCTTCACGTCTCTATAATTATCCAACTAATACATCATTGTAAAAATCAACCACTGTAAAATCCCTCTATTTGTCTCTTCATTATTCAAGAGTTCAGTAAATAACTTTAGAACATAATTTTATTTTTTTTGAATTCAAATGTAACCTTATCTTAACAGACTTAACAGATCCGAGAGGTTGAACATAGTTCTGATACCAAAATGTAAAGCCCTGAAATATTTTTAACAGCATATAACTATTCAAAATATAAGAATTTATCAATTTGATGTTGAGTACCTACCTAGCTAAAGATGCTTCTGATTTGCTCCAGCTTCTAATTTGCTCCAATTCCCGCTCCCGTTACCAAAAGACCAAAAACCTCCCAGCCAAACTAGGTACAGTCTCAACAACCAACCCCAAAATACTTCAAATTCAGAGTATTTTGGCCCCCGTGCGCAAAAGTCTCAAGAACAACTGCTCAAGCTCCATTATTCTTTGTGTCTCCCTCTTGTTAGTTCCTCCTCTACCTCCCTCTGTATAAAAGAATGTCCCCCTTTCTACAGTACCCTTCCTCCTTTTCTGCCCCCAGACTCCTCGACCGCTTTCCCTTTCTTTATTGTTTTAATTTGATAAGTTCATAAGTTGCAGAGGCGGTCACCACCTTCTCCCTTCCCAATTTGTTGACCATGCACTCTTATTTATACGATACCTCCTTAATCATAATGTTATGTTTCACTTTTGTTTAAATCGAATTATTTTCATTGTATTATGGTTTTATATATTCTTCTCTTTTTTACATTTACTATATATATATATATATATATATATATATATATATTATATATTCCTTTGATTTTATAGAATATGTTGTTTCTTTTGTAGAATAATATGTATATTATAATTCTTTTGTACATAATATTTTTGTGTATAGTTCCTTTGTATGTAGTAGGGTACATACTTCCTTTGTTGTGAGTTCACTATATTACATTTATCTTTAAATTTTTATATAGTAGAATTATATATATGTATTATGGTGGTGGTACATATATCATATACCCTACTATATTCTTGTAAATTAGGTATTTATTTCAATAGTTAATTCGTTACCCTAAATACAAACTTTTTTTTAAAACATTAATTAATATATATACTAGTGCAGTGCAGGCGATCCATGCATAAGTAGTTATTATATGCATGTCTTGTGTGCATGCTAATATCTATATGTCCCCATTAATTTAAGATGGGTCCTTACGAATTTGATCAAGGGTTTCCCCACATTGGGGTTTGTGCCTGGTTGGTGCCACATCTTGTGTCCTAGTCTTGGCTTGTATTCTACTGTTTATGTTTAAGTCATATCTGCATTTCACTATCATGTTGATGTGATTGCTAATCTGAATATTGATAACTGGGCTAATAAAGAAATTGAAGTAAAATTGCTCTAAGGCATAGAAGATACCATTGTTGCCTAAAATTAACATGATTGCTTAATGAAAAGAAGATAAAAGAACATCAAGAAGATAATAAGAATACAAGAATAACACAAGTAATCATCAACATTAGAAAATCTTTCTGCCTCTCTGATTTTCTAACAAAGGGAATAACAAGTTGGCTCCGAAATTTTATGGACCTTTCCAAATAATCAGAAAGATCCGTGACATAACTTACGGATTAAAACTATCAAATAAATGTCAGATCTACAACGTATTCCATGTATCATGTCTCAAAAAAATGTTGGGACAAAATCAATCAACGCAAATAGAGATACCTGAGATTGATGACAAAGGAAGGATTGTTTTAGAACCCGAAGGTATTCTCACTACCAAAGAGAAGGTATTACGTTCCAAAACTATTAAAGAGTACCTCATCAAACGGAAAAAGCTTCTAAAAGAAGATTCTTCGTGGGAAGCAAAAAAGTTCCGACACAATACCCCTCGTTACCTGTGCTTTGAGAACAAAGCATTTTTAAGGGAGGGGCAATGTTATGAATAAAATTCATAAAATATTGATTAATTAATTAACAAAAAAATATTATTTATATATATAACAATTATTTACGAAAAGTTAAATTGGGTCAAATGACATGACCATTCACCTTCGTGGCCAATTAATGCCTATACAGGTAACTGTCATGAAGCCAATGTATCATCAATCAATTCAAATTCAATAATAGAAATCATTTTACTTATAACTTGTATGTTCTGCATTCAAGTTTTCTTCTCTAACACAAACCTATAAAAGAGAGGATGAAGGCACAAGGGTTTTATTACTTTTGTGCACAAAGGTTTGTATAACAAGACAGAGCTCACGAGTTTGTGAGAGAGCCTTGTTTGTGGAGAGCACAGAGAGCTTGTGTCCTAAGTAATAGGAGATCACAAGTGTGCTAGGATTTAGGAGCTAGGATCAAGGGTTGGCAGGGCAAGTCTAGGTTAGATCAACAAGAGAACAACTTTGTTCTCAAGAGACAAGTTGCTTTGTATTTGATCTATTTGCTCAGTCAATAAATACCACATCAAGGAGAGGGTTTTCCTAGTTGGGTTTCCCTAGAAAAATCTTGTGTTTTTTTGCTATCATGTGACTGTATTTTATTTCTATTCTATTACGCTACAAATTGGTATAGAAATTCCATGTCTTGGTGTTACAAAATAGTTTCAAATTTGTTCATTCAAGCAGTAGCAGAATTTCAAGGAAATTATACATGGTATTAGAGCAGAGATCAGCATAAAGACCAGCACTAGATTGACCAGTCAATGAAAGGCGGAGATCAAGTAGAAGGCTTGCACTAGAGTTTGAAGAGAAATTTTTTTTGGGCTAAGAAGGTTTTTTTACCGGAATTTTTTTTGTGAAAAGAAAAAAGGACGTGAAAAAAAAAGGAAAAGGGCCATTTCTAAAACATTTAAAATAATAATAGTAATAATAATAAAAGGAGAAAGGTCAAAGGTCGTAGGTGGCCAACCAGCAGGCTAGCCAACCACCATAGCCCACAGAGGCCGAGCGACCAACCAGGCTAGGCCGGCCAGCCAAAACGCAGAGACAGCGCACTCGCAGAGGCAATGCAGGGCTTAGGGAGGGCAGCAAAGCCTAACGATGATGGCAAAAGAGCAAACCAATCACGTAGGAGTTAGTGTTGTGAGAATCAATCAAGCTTTGAAGGGTCGCATGAGGAGTTGGCACCGACAGTCAAGAAGCATAATCGCCGCAAGAGGCGGGTCGACATTGCAAAATCGTGGCAGCAACTGTCAAGGTCTAGTAGGGCGAGGTAGAGGCTGATCATGTGCAGCATAGAGTCGCAAGCATAGCAACCAGCCAACAGTGGAAAGAGTTGCTGCCAACGTGCACAACCACCGAACTATGCATGGTTATTGGACAAGAGAAGACAAACGCGTAGCCAACAGGGTTCAGTAATCGTGATAGACAACTAAGATAAGAGTTGCCACTAAAGTTACCAACAATAGTCATGGAGAGGCAGAGAAGATGCTAACAGTCGAAGAAAATAGTGGACGTAAGGAGACTGGGTAGCAAGTCACAGGGGTTTGACCAAGGTCGATAGGCCGATAAGGCCACCTTCGAGTTGTCACAAGCATCTGCACAAGGACCAGTCATAATTGGTGTAGGGTGACAAAAGCAGTCAATAGCCAAACCGACCAACCAGCAAACGCAAAGGCGCAAGCTACAATGGTTCAAGGGCTAGACTTTGGGCTCGCAACACATAAATGACCATCCGTCATTACAGGCACAACTAATACATCGTGTCCATGTAAATTCTAGCTGATTGTGGATAGAAACAGCCATAGTTGTGTATAAAAATGAGGTCGATCAAGAGGAGTGAGGGATATGCAGGGTAGAGAAAGTAGTCAGAGTTGCTGCAAGTTGCAAGTTAACGCCATCAGAGGGTTAATAGTGGACACTAGGTGCAAGATCAAATAGTGCAGTTTCAAGCAACCGGCAGTAGGCTCGGGCAACGAGCCTGGGAGACGAGACGCGTAGCAGGAATGACAGGGTCCAATGGTGCCATAGAGATAAGCTAAAAAGGAACGTGTCACAGGCATAGTACCTTACTAGGCATGACTAGGTAACAGCAAGTCACAGTAGCCAGCAAAGAGTTGTTGGGCAAAGGATCTGCCATGATAGGCACAAATTGGCAACTATAGCCAGCAACAAGGTATGAAGGACAATACCAAGTTTGTCAGCAAGATTGGTGTAGGTCAACCCTCAGAGGGAGAGAGCGAGACCATACTAATCAAGAGGTGGCAACAAAATTTGTGGATGTCTCAAAGGACTAAGAACGACCCATAATAATGCTAGAAGAACTTAGCACATGATAGATGTTAATGGCAAAAAGTGGGCAAGAGGCCTCTTCTAAATCTGTCAAGACAAGTTTGTATGAGCTAACATTGATGGATGCTCAAGATCAAGATCCTAGGAGCATGGTTGGAAGGAATAGGTCTTCAGATCAAATTTTGCAACAAGAAGCAAGGAAGTCTTCTAGTTCAAAGGGAGCAGCTACAGCAACGGGTCAAGGTGGACGAGGTTCTTCCAAAAGTACCTTCCTCGCTAAGAGGGAGTGTTGAAAATGTAGCGAGCAAGGTCTTCTGGCTTGTGCCTTAGCCAATGAAGACCTCAAGTTGTCCTCATAAGTTAGACTTCAGCTAGGATGAGTTATTTCAATTTACTAGTGTTGAACACCTAATCCACTAAGGGTTAAGGTGTGTGAGTTGAATAGTCAGAGGGAGTCCAAGAGACGTTGGAATATGAATCCAACAATCTCACCAATGTATTGTAAATGTACATCTTGTGAGTAATAAAGCATCTCACGCTATGTCACAGGGTTCGGTGAACCTGAAGGTTCAAGTTTGAAATTCAGCGAACCTAAAAAAAATATTTGAAATTCGTTCAAGTTCGCCGAACCTGAAATTCGAACCTCAAGTCGAACTTGAACGAAATCGAACCTAAACGAACCTCAACGAACCTGAAGGCGAATTTTAACGAATGTTTTAAGGTTCGATTTTTTTAATGATGCACTGATAACTTCATTATGACAGCCATGATAGTTGTTTTATCCTACCTTCATCACTGTACTCTAGACCATCATGTTGACTATGATCATGCGAGAGTGTATTCCATGACTATAGGATCATTGTGATCTTTCTTACACCGAGACAGTGAGATCATGTAAAGATAGTGAGGGATCCAAAGATCTTTCCATTACATATATATATACATTGACTGTTAAGAAATAGATCCACCGAGATGAGATACTATTCCTCACTATACTGAGGTCCTTACTGTCTCATTTATTCCGAGACTGTAATGGTTACTGTGGCTCTTTGTTATGCAGGGATTGTATCCTCCGAGAATGATCATTTCTGCGGCTTTGTTATTGTGCCACAATTGTAGTATATATATATAGATGTGATTGAGACAACGTCTAACATCTATCTTATTAGGCCGATAGAGAGGTTTTATCACTGCTGTTCTTTGTCTAGAGTCTAGACTTCTATAGGAGTATCACCGAGGCCTTGATGCCAAGACTGCTATGCGAGATCCATTGACACTGTGCCTTTGTCCTAGATCTTTGCTACTCCATTCAGCTGAGATCCTCACAGGTATGTCGAGATCACTAGCTGTGCAATTGTGATATGTCTAGGTAGATTTGTATGCTAAAACAGATATGCCGAGAATGTCTAATCCTTCAATCTTTGCAACGTCCATTATACAAGGTTATTCCTGCTCCATTAGACCGAGGTCATATATAGATATATATATAAATATATATATATATTGAAAAATATGTATAGTCGAACCTAATGCTGAATCTCATTCGAACCTGATCGGAAAATTCGAATTCGAATCGAACTTAATCGTTGTTGAACTCGAATTCGAACTCGAACCATGTGACATAGATCATCAGTGCAAATGGGGTCAAGGTCCATGAGGAGAAAATTCGGGCCATTCGAGATTGGCCAGAGCCCCGAGATGTGACAGCATTGAGAGGATTTTTAGGCATCTACACCTATTATCAGAAGTTCATGAAGGGCTTCTCATAGTTGGCAACACCCCTTATTGATCTGACTAAGAAAGGGGCCTTTGTGTGGACAGATGGAGCTTAGGCAGCATTTGATCGCCTCAAGGAGGTGATGAGTTGTTTTCCAATTTTAGCACTCCCAGATTTTTCTCAGCCTTTCACATTGGAGTGCGATGCATCAGGTGTAGGGATCGGGGTAGTCGTGTCCCAAGGTGGGCACCCCATTGCTTTTGAGAGTAGGAAGCTTCTAGCTCATCAGTTGTCGTATTCCATTTACGACAAGGAGATGTTGGCCATAACGTATGCATTGGCCAAATTTAGACAGTATTTGGTGGGGAATCGATTTCGGGTGAAGACGGATCACAACAATCTTTGCCATTTCATGGGGCAACAAGGCCTCAATGACAGACAACAAAGATGGGTCAGCAAAGCGCAGGCCTACGATTTTGCTATTGAGTATGTGCGAGGGAAGCACAACGTAGTGGCGGATGCACTATCCAGGAAACTAGTTGAGCTTTCACTCATGAGCATTTGTCATGACTAGAAGGATCAGTTATTGGTAGAGTACTCCAAGGATCGTCGGGCGTGCGAGATCTTGGAGGGTAGTTGTGCAGATGAGCACTACAGGGTGATGGATGAGGTCATTTATTATAAGGGGCGCATATTTTTGGTTTCAAGATCACAGTTGAGGGAGCGCGTCCTTCGAGCAGCTCATGATTCTCCTTTGTCCGGGCACCAAGGGTTTAGGAAGACATATATGGCAGTGAAAGAGCACTTCCCTTGGAAGGGCCTCAAGGGAGATGTATTGAGGCATGTACAGGAGTGTGAAGCTTGCCAGAGGAATAAGGGTGAGTTGACCCATCCAGCAGGATTGTTGGAGCCTCTTCCCATTCCTGAGGGGAAATGGTAGAGCATCTCTATGGAATTCATCACTGGACTTCCCTCGGTCCAAGGGAAGGATTGTCTTTTTGTAGTGGTTGACTGGCTGACCAAGTTTGCACACTTCTTTGCCATACCAACATGATATTCAGCCTCACAGGTGGCAGAGTTGTTCTTCAGGGAGGTCTTTCGTCTGCACAGACTCCTAAGACCATAGTCAATGACAGGGATAACCAATTCATGGGAGGATTTTGGCAGGAGCTCTTCAGACTAGTTGGCACTGAGCTCACCCCGAGCACCAACTATCATCCGCAAACTAATGGTCATGCAAAGAGGGTGAACCAGTGGTTAGAGGGCTATCTTAGGAATTATGTGACAGGGAAACAAAGGGCTTGGATTCGATGGTTGCACCTGGGAGAGTATTGTTACAACACCACCCACTCCTTTCAGTGCTTTAGATGGTTATGATGCTTTATCTTTTGCTGATATTGTCTTTGGAGACAGCAGGGCCCCAAAGGCCAAGGATTGGACCCTAGAGAGCCAAGATATCCTCAAGGCTCTTGAGGATAACTTACAGGCAGCCCAGAACCAGCAAAAGATGTATGTTGATCGGCATCGAGTAGAGAGACATTTTGAGGGGGGTGACCTGGTCTACCTTCAATTACAGTTGTACCGCCAATCCACACTCATGCAGAAGGGGGCCGAAAAGTTGTAGCCGAGATTGTTTGGGTCGTACAAAGTGAGCAAGAGAGTTGGAGAGGTGGATTATGAGTTGGAGCTACCACCAGGGAGCAGGATTCATAATATCTTTCATGTGTCATGCCTCAAGAGGGTGTCGGGGCAGCAGGTTACAACAGTCATGGAGTTGCCTCCGCTTGATGATGAGGGGCATTTGATCTTAGAGCCAGAAGCCATCTTGGAAACCAAAGAGACAAAGCTCAAAAGCAGGATACTCGAGAATATTTGGTGTGATGGAAAAATCTACCAGATGAGGATGCCACTTGGGAGGAGAGGACATTCTGGAGGATCCAGCATTGAAGTTGCTTAGGGACAAGCAACATTTGGGAGGGGAGGACTCTCATGTCCCTTCCTGAATCATTTTGGAACAAGATTTAATTTTGTATTATGGGGCCAATTTTGGAGTTAGTGGACCCCATTCGATGTTATTAGGAGATTAGACTAGGAGAAGATGTTTTGTTTTGTAGTTAAGTTACACATGGGGGCCACCCTCACTAGGGAATTACGCACTCCGTAGTTCGATTTGCATGGAAGGGGATAACTTTTGCATGAAGTTGGTTAAGTGGGGCCCGCGATGGAGGACGAAATGGAGGGAAAAGTGCCCCACAAAAACTATATAAGTAGGGAAGCTCTCCTCTTCTTATTCATTCATAAGTGTATATCGATTTCTCTTGGTTGCTCGAGCTACTTAGATGAGTCATTAGTTGTTTAGCACAAATTCTTCAAGCGAAGAGCTCACCCTTTCTTCAGGGGACATCGAATGCCACCCTAGGAAGGTTTCCTTCATTTCTTCGGGAGGAGAATCACAATGTAGTTTCCAGCAGTAGCATTTCCTTCCAAGTGGTGCATATTTCTGGAGGACACAGTGAGAGAGGAGGTCGTATCGTTTGTGGAGTTTTGCTGTGAGATTTTCTAGAGGAGAGGCTAAGGAGGATAGTCAGCCTTTGGGGGAGTTTGGGAGTTGATTGAGCTTCTGGTTTGACAGTGTGACTTCCGCACTACTTGGGCCAACGCAAAGGCAGTGTCTAGGAGCTCATTTGGTGGGTAGAGTATTAGCCCTTCAGGCTGAGCTTAGTCGTGGAGTTGGAGAAGTTATTCGAGGTGAAGTTTGTTCCCTTTCCATAGCTTGGAGGAAGACTTTGTGGCCATTTCTTGCAGGTTGTATTTCTGGCACTGTTTGGAGGGCGTAGGCCATAGAGGAGGTCGAATTTGGGAGGTTGGGTTCAGGCCAAACCCTTTTTGGGTTTTTGTGGGTTTTGGCTAAGGAGCTTGTGGCTGAAGTTTCATCATTTTCTGAGCACCGGAGGTAGGGTTTCTTGCAGCTCCTTTCCAGACAACAATTGGTGTTAGTAGGAGACAACGTAGAGCCTTAGAGGAGTAGTTGCTTTCTAGCATTTGGGATTTATGTTAACACTTGGGTTCTGTCTAACTTTCCCTTGAGGTAAGCCCAGGTGCTTTTTCCACACTATTGTACTTGCTCCATTCATAAATAAAATGGCTAAGCTGGTTCTCATTTCTGTTGTGTATTGAGCATTTGTTGATCGTTTAATTTTTCTGTGCATAAATCGAATTTGCTTTTGTATATCACTGTTTGTTTAAGTTTGGAACATTACACCTTTCGACCCCCAATGGCAATATTGAAGATGGACGAGTTCATATTTGGGCTTCTTCTTGCTTGCTTTAATGAATTAGGGCTTGATTTGTTTGCTTCCATCCTTGACCTTGGTCCTTGAGTCTTGACATATCATTTATTTTCCATGTTTGCACCTCCATATCAGTTTAAGTACTTGCAACATCATCACTTTTAACCTCACAGTTGTCATAAGTGAAGTTGGCCCTCCTTTAGAGAAAAAATAAAGCTTGAAATGGCACTTTGAGGAAGGCATTTGGATACTTTGACTTGGAAATGACTTGGCTTGCCTTATAGAGTGCAATGGGCATCTTTCCTTGCCTTGGGAAATGTGATGAGTGCCATGGGGAATGCAAATGCATCGTGAATTGTGACACTTCCATGTAAAAATGATGATATCAAATAACCAAGCCCAAAGGTATGGACACATACGATAACATGGTCCATGTGAAAAATAAAAATAGGTGCGCTAAAAATAGGTATTTTCGCCTTTACATAGCAATAACATAAGTGAGTAACTAAGGGCTCCCCTAATCATGTGTCGAAGTAGATCCATCTAGAAATGCTCGCATACCTACTCGGGACATAAATGTTCAACATGGTAGGGAGTTACACCCATGAAAGGATACTCAGCCATAGAGGCAAATAAACCAAGCACCTTGAGAATGGGCACTAAAAGGTGTTAATTTTAGGTTAACATGTTCTTTGCTTAACAAGGTTACTTCAGAGATCCATATTAGCCCTGTTGACCACTGCGTGTCAACTTCCCATAGCAGTACACCCCCTTTTCTTCGCAAAAAGGGTAGTGTTTGATTGACGTGTCCGTGCCATTCGACAGTCATCGTCGACTTGATCATATTATGTTGTAAACCTAGTCTGCATGTGTAAATTGTAAATAATCTTAGTAGAGCTAAGTCATGTATGTAAATTGCTTAATTTTCTAGTGATAATCTACATTCCGGAAGGTTTTTTGTCTCACCAATCCA
>APFE031464439.1:52295-127732 GCA_000404065.3 Pinus taeda | reverse complement strand
TAATAATAATAATAGGTCAAATTTTTGAGTAAATAAATGCATAATTTCAATTTTTTAATGCATCTAAAAATTCGACGGATGAGATCAAAAGATGTTTTGATCCTCATCGACGGTCGAGATCATTTTGACATGGATCACTCGAATTAGCCGTTGA
The DNA here is from genome assembly GCA_000404065.3 of Pinus taeda. NCBI lineage: Eukaryota > Viridiplantae > Streptophyta > Pinopsida > Pinales > Pinaceae > Pinus > Pinus taeda. Next base: position 127,578 of record APFE031464439.1, on the reverse strand, counting down.
GAATTTTTCCTTTAAATAGGTTGCTAGGGGTCATTTGAGATCATTCGATCTGTGAGTCTTGTGCTGAAGAAAGCTCTCTTGTAAACTTTTTCTGGTGCTAATAAAGAAAGACTTTGGGGTTTTGAAATCTTGCTGTGTTACTCTCCTAAGTGTTGTGAGCTGTTTTATTTTCTGCATATTTTTATTTTTCAGCCATTAGTAATAGCTTGATGTAGAGTATTGTTGAACACAGGTATCTTGTTCACTTACTAGGGTTTGAATGGTAATAAGATATCTGAAATAATGGCAGGTATCTCCATTGTATCTGGAATCTAGTATTGTTTTTTCCCTCTTTTATTGATGGTTGAAGTGAGTTGTGCAGGAAACCCTTATTGAGAAGATCAGTGGGCGTTTGGGGAAGTTCTCGGCTGAACCAGCCAACTCCCGCAAGCATTCTCTTGCAGAGCCCAGCCAGTTTCGATCCTGGGTTTATCATTTAAGTTTGTTTTATGAATGCATGAGAGATTTCTGAAGTATCTCATAGTAAATCTGATATTCTGATAATATTACTGTAATTATTGACAAATCTGGCTGCTTAAGAGTCGAAAAATTGTAAATGTTGTAATTATTTCGCTGATTTCGGGTTGCAGTTTTGTTTCTTGCACATATTATTTTTGGGTTTTCTTTTCTTTTGCGGGTTGCAAGCACAGGGTTTGAGAAATATTTCAAGGCTTCATTCAGACAATCTTGAACAGCTGATTCAAAATTTTATTAAGATTCCTGGAAAATATTTAGAGGTTTTGGTGGAAGATTGATTGCCTGGTTTCTTCTGAGCAGGAAGATTTCGATTTTGTTTCGAAATTTTCTTTTGATCTGGGTTTGAATTTTAAAATCTGGAAAATTTCTAGGTTACTTCATGTTGCTCCAAACCCCTTCCAAGCAGTCACCAAATCCCGCAGTCCTCTTCACGCCCTCCATTCTGCTGCCTACAAATCCATATCCTTTACGCATCCCATCATCTCCTACACAGCCTTCGTCCACCATCAAGCTGCACGTATTGTCTCTCTGCAAGCAAAATTATCAAAAAAAAATTCCAGCTCTCAACGCTGCCCATAGTGTTCAATTGCTCCGTTGTGCAAGCCATAGCCTGCTCTGCATGATTTCATTCTTATTCTATTACACTCGCCATTCTAGCTTCCACGCATATCTCACATTTTTTTTTAAAACGCTGCACACATGTCCCTCTGCTGCCGTATCATCCTCTCTCTACGTTTTCATTCCAGCTCTCAACGTGTCAATCCCTGCAATCATTTTTCATCACCCCGCTGCTCAGCCTTCATCTCAGCTCCTCCCGTGGTTTTCTTGCCCAATCATTGGTTTCTGCAGCACGTTTTTCCATCAGCACTTGTCCTCTGCGTGGCTATTCTCCTCAGATCCGCCCGTTGCAAAACCTGCAAATCAAAATCCTTTCACGCTGCCATTCTTACCCTTAGCAGTCTACTTGCAAAACACATACAAAAACAGCAACAGCTCACTGCCATTCCTCATCTGCCGTCAAGATCTCCAGACCTGTACGCATCAATCGCACAAATAAACTTCGATTTCGATTTTCTGCGTTGTGGTTTTATGGTTTTACGTATATGTAGGGCAGCATATTTTTTAAGTTAGAATTATAATCTTTGTTTTAGTTTTATTTCCTTTACGTTTTGTTTTATTTAAATTTTGAATTCAGAATCATAAAAATTAAAAGTTTAAAAAGAGTCCCTTTTTTGTATAGATTTAAATTATTTCTAATTTAGATTTAATAAATTTTTACTTTAGTTTTAGAGCTAGGTTTTAGCTTAGAGTTAGATTCAGTTTATTGAGTTTATTATATTTAGATTTTAGTTTAGAATAATTTTGCCTTAGCTTTATTTCATTTTAGTTTGTGTTGTTTTAATTTGAATGCAGCACTTTATAATATAGAAAAAGGAAAAAATTTTAATCTTTTCTTTTCTTTTCTTTTTTTTTAGAAGAGTAGATTTTAAATTTGTTAGATTTAAATTTTTGTCTTGTTTTTAAAACTTTTGAATCCCTAAAAAAATAAATATATAAATAAAATAAAAAAAAAATAAAAAATTTATTAAGATCTTATTTCGTTTCATTTTATATAGATCAGGTATGTTTTAGTTAGGCTTTTGGTCTAGATTCTAATTTTAGTTTTATTTCATAAAATATAAAAATCATAAAAAACATATATATATCAAAAAGCATAAAAAAGTTCCTTTACTTTCTATAGATTAGGTTAGTTTTTAAGATTAGATTTAATTTTTTATTGTTTAGGTTTTGTTTCAGTTTGGAGTTTAAAATTTTAAAAATCATAAAAATATTAAAAAAAAAATCATAAAAATTTTAAAATTTTAAAAAGCATAAAGGTTTCTTTTAATTTAGTTTAGATTTTAGTATTATTTAGATTTTTTGATTTAAAGTTTCATTTAGTCTTTAGCCTTGTTTTATTTGAAAAATATAAAAATATTTTGAAAAACGTTTTGCCAGATTCAGCCTTGGCTCAAGGGGTTGTCATTGTTTGCGATATATCTTTTCTACTGAGGCTAAAAATTTCGATGTGGGAATAATATTTGTCATTTCTTTATATGGTTAAACATGCTTAAAGTTCGAAATTTTAATTGTTGGAGTATCATTAAGCCATTGAGCATTTATTGATTATCTCATATTTGGTAAAAGTTAAGCTTTGATGATAAACGATTGTTGATGAGTCCATATTTCTGCAGCATTTGATAAATAATCGTTTAATCATTTATTTCATAAGGCACTGGTCCATTAACTTAATAAAATTAATTTAGTGCTTGTTCCCCCTCGTGTTTCCCAACCCAACTAGTCCCCAGTTGGTCATTCATTATCCCATAGGGTCTACCCCCCTTAGCCGCGGGAGATAGGCTTAAACGGAGAGATCGGGGATCAGGGTGACAGCCCCCGGTCTGAGCGTTGTCGTGACAATCTGTGCGACAACAAGCCCGATTTTCAATTCATTTCATTTCCATTAAAAATCACATAAAACATTATAACATTGACAGTAACTAATGAAAGAACATAGACGATATATGTAGAAGACAAACAAAGACAAGAGGACACAAAATATGGCTCAAGCTAAGGAAATACCCCAAGATGGGGAAAACCCTTGATCAATTCTTATTATTAGTAAGATCAAATTTTTAGGACACAGAGAGAGAGAGAGAGAAAGTACAATAATATAAGTCTAAATTGACTTGATGAATCACTGTCCACAACTGCCTTGTAAAGTCTGCAATTCTTGTTGATGTAAATTGCTGCCTAGTTAGGACTCCTAATATCCACTGTCAAATTATTCCAAACAGTTCCTATGATCTCTCAACAATTGCGGCTCTCCTTCATAATCTGCATTAACACACCTAAAGTCTCCTTTGATTTGGGTCTGCCTCTCTATTGTAGGATCCGGTGACTTGGTTAGGGTTAGGCATCATCATTTTAGCCCTCTTACTTTGCTCCAAAATACCTCTGTTAGTTGTGATTTTGCTTGACATACAATGAGTTGTCCTTCGATGGGCCTTAGGGGCGATGCGAACCTAGATTAGGCCTCTCGGCCCCCTGGTCTAGACTAGAACAGACCTGCAGCCCTACCTGAGACAACAAATCAGAATGTGTCCTCATAAGGAGAGATTTTCTTCCTCAAGATGACCACGAACTAGCCCAGAAATAATTACACAAACTCGGCCTCATTTTCCACTCTTGAATTTGGTCCTGCAATGACAAACTGACCCATACAAACTGCCCAAAATTTCTCTCAAGTCCTACAATTGTCTCTCAAAAGAATCTCGGCCTTGTGACAAAAGAAAAAGCCCAAAACAAAAAAAACCCTTCGTCCTCCTAGAACTTGCCTACTTCAAACATACTTTGGAGCCTCGGGATGTAACAAATGATGTTGGGCACCTAGATATATATATATATATTATATATATATATATATATACAAATTCGTGAGGGTCAAGGGACATGACTTTTAGGCTTTATGGAGATGAGGCCGACCTTGACAATTTGCATATGAATAGGCATAAATTCAAAAACACATTTTTCCTTATTCAAATTTGATGATCTTTAGGTAGATTTTGGTCCTCTAGAAAAGAGGAATTCAATGCAATAATCATCTCTATCAAATGAGTTGTCTAGAGTGGAATTTGGCCCTAGTTGCCAATTTTAACATTTCCTCTCAACTAGGGAGAATTCCACCTACCAATCCATGCCATCCTGTCATCAAGAACCATCTTTGCATCCCATCTCAACTTTGTTGAACACTGATATAGATAATGGAGAAGAATCAATCGAGAGTGAGTCACAAGACCTTACCACTCTCCACTGACAAAAGTCAATCCACGTAACCAGGTGTAAAACCGTAATCAGACTTGATCCCAAGAGATCAACTTTGTTGAACATCATGCATCCTAGACATAGGGAGTACAGCAATACACGATGTGTCCATCGATAGTGTTATGGTCCCAAACCACTTTTCCCAACTCATTAGCCAGATGAGAGGTACTTCCCATGTGTCCCGGACTACACATGTAGGATGATGTTGGGGCAACAGCAGGGAAAGAATAAATCACATCCTACTCACAACCACACGTAAGGAAAGGATAAACCACATCCTATAGTCACATGTCACAACCATCATAGGGAAAGTATAAACCACATCCTACGCGCATGCAAACCACCGAGAGTAGGGAAAGGATGAACCGTAGGAAGGATCCTACACATGGGGAAAGAACGAACCACTTCCCACCAAAATGTCAACCATCAATCATAGGGAATGAGCATCCTACATGTGGGGAAAGGATGAACCACGTCCCACCAACATGTCCACATGTGACAACTAACAGATGCCTATATGCATCTCTCACTAGGGTATCCGCAGGAGAAGGTCAACCACTCATCCTGCTCATATGCCATAGAAGAAGGTGAACCACTCATCCTATGCATATATCATCACGGAGCATCATGGGGAAAGGTGAACCACTCACCCTGTACACAGCGTACCTATAGGGGAAGGTGAACCACTCACCCTATGGTCACACATAGCTCCAAGAAGTACCCCAAGCCCCCAGGAGCTCCCAGAGCTCAATGTTCAACCAAGACCCTCATAGTAGGGTCTTTCCACGACTCCAACCTCTTTCTAAGAAACTTGATCTTACCATAAGGCTTTACAAGGATGTCAAACACCTGTGCATCCATCCTGGAATGATGGAGCTTGATTGCTTCCATACATAAAGTGGTACCTGATGCCAATATGCTTAGAATGGTCATGGAACACGGGATTCTTTAAAAGGTGAATCCCATTCTACAATATACAATGATGATTTCCAGCATGTGCACAAATGGCTCACTGAAAAGCTTCTTCAACTGAATGGCTTCATAATAAGCCATGCTTGTTGCTTTATACAATCAACCTCAATGGTGCTCCCAAAGCAACAGACATTAGTCTTTGATTCATCCACGAAATAAAAGGTGGATCTCAGGAGCTGCAACACTTAGATGTGATCTTTCCACTCTTCACTCTGACATCTCAGTTAACATCGGAAAATCCATGGAATCTTAGATTCCTGGTAGAGTATATTAGATCGTAGATAAATAGGCAGTTATCTAGGCTTAACCATAAATTGTAGCAAGGTACATATTTGATCGAATGTTAAACTAGAACATCATGATTCCCACAAGTTGTTTATCTGAATTAGCAGCTCCTCCATTTTATCAGGCCTATTTTTCATTTTTTTCTTTAAAGGTCAACTCCCTCTCACATTGATAAATGAGAGGATCATCATCTATTGAACAAATATCATCAATAGTTGTATCCAATCATCATAGCTCCCTCTGGAGTCTTGCTTGAGTGATCATCTAGTCTTTAATCATGAGCGACCCATATGAGAGATGAGACTTTCCATGAGGCAACTGCAACAACAAACTCAAAACAGTTTGAATTATATTTTAGTGCTCACTGACAGCTACCAACGCATCAAATTACCCAATCCATGATGAGGAGGGCTCCTTCGCATCCAGACATCTACAAGACTATTCTTCATAAGACATTTGCTTAATGCAATTAAGATGCCGAAATCAGGGTCTTCTGCTTATCGTGATCATGAAGATATAGAATTTGGCAAGATACCTTTGTTTTCATGTTGATGTTCCAAAGTGCCATGCACTTCTTCTCCCAGTTGTTCTTCAAGAATAATTCAAGTGTGTTGCACCCCTTATCAAAGACAAAGGTATTGCAATTTCTTTTACTAGAGGATCCCTGTAGCTTTTTCATAGTAGATAATTTTTCAAAAGATAAGCTATCCAAAGTTAACATCTTTCTTGTTCACAACTTCACTTGTGAACAAGACTATAACACTGTCATCAATTTATACTTACTGGATTGTAACGATATCATGCATAATGCAGGACTGAAAGGAGACCATGTTGAGCTGAATATACTGAGATGCCATACATAGAGTAGTGCCACACAGCAGAACTGATGTCACATATAACCAAGAATGTTCACTGCACAGGCTTCTATCTTTGACTTTTATGATAGCTTCAGATCTTTCAAACTTTCAGGAGGACCATTCCTTCTTGAGAGATCCAAGATCTTTGCCTACTGACATGTCATCAGCAGAACCTCTGCTTTACTACTGAAGCTTAGTATAGAAGATTTCAAGGAGAGTATTTCTTCTCAAAACTGAAAGAGGATTACAAAAATCAAATGCTTCCACTGCTTGATGCCTGCAGTTACCTTTCTTTCCAGTGTGACCAAATATTTGCGGATGTCTATATCATAGGATCTCAGTGTAGCTATTGTAAATCAAAAAACTCCACAGGTTGGCTCAACTGATATAAGAAGTTCAAGTTGTGTATATATATGTGTGTGTGTTGATCATGTTGGTGAGCCCTGGTATTGCACTGAGATTATTACAACTCCCAGGGGCTCCTCAACTCAAATTATCAACCCGGGGTTCATGCAAACTTAGAGGTGACAGTGCTATATGCACAATAGGTCAGATTCTACTCATGCCACCCTTAGTCATGACATCAGATCAAGGTGTTCAGAGACCATTCCTCCAATTCAACTATAGTGAAAGCACAATTGAAAATTGATTCTTAACTATGAAAATGAAAATGCCATTTGTTCAACTTGTAGATGCTAACTAACATTACATGAAAGAGAAAGGGCTAATCTACCTGCAGAAGTAAAGCTACTCTATCTTGCATAATTCATCAAATCAGTAACACATTTGCATGTACCATTGATCTACTTCACATTTGCTTGAAAATCAGAATTCTAACTTGTATCATGCTTGTGAATGAAAAACACTAATTCTACCTTGTTTTGCAGTGGGAAAAAGAGGTGGTTGGAGTGGTCTAGGCGCTTCTCTTAATCATCAAATCACAAGTTAGGGTCATTATTCATCTTAACTAAACTAAGATTGAAGTGGGGAGCAAAACAGGTGGAGGAAAGTGGTGCTACAGGCCGGCTACAGGTGTTGTTACAGGAGGTCCTGTATTGCTACAGGAGGACCTGTATTGCTACAGGAGGGGTTCCAAAATCTTTTTTAGGGTGGAGATGGTGTCTTGAAGGCATGAAGAGGTAGATGAACGTAGGAGGGAGTGAAGGAAGGTTGGGGAAGCCTCCTAGCCAAGCCTAGGACCTCTCGGGGGTTTGTCTTGCACCAAGATTAATGCCCACAGTGTCCTTAATTGCCTAAACGAAGTGACTATGGCAACAGAGTTTTGGGAGCAGATGTGAAGGATGGAAGGAGAAGATGGATAAGTCCGAGTGGAGATGAAAGAGTTTCTCCCCCTGCAGATCAACACAACCCTGCAACTTGCCACATGTATGCATCAATTGATCATTAACACAATGATATAAACTATGATGGAAAAGATGAGTTGGATTTGAATAACATCTATTCTATGAAACAACACTATTCTGATCACTGAGCTAACTCTCAAGTTGCAGAAAGTAAATATGAAGAAGGACAACTAACATCTATTTGTTTCCAAGAAAACATAAACAAAATGTTTTTGGACTGAGATTGTAAGTATTTCCAGCCATTCTCCCACAAGAGAGGTGATAGGGAAGCCTGCAATCACGGGTTTTTATAGCTTAACATCCACTGCAATGAAAGAAAGACATGAACTGATTTAAACTAAGAACAAGACAGAAATACAAAAGAGGGACCAAAGCCTCTAGGTTAGGCCCAAACCCAAGTGTTTCAACCCTCTAACACTAGCTCTGATGCAGCTTAATAACCAACTTCTCATTATTAGACATACATCATATGAAAGTTAACAATGACAATGCCAAGCCTTGGGCTCAGTAGCTTCTCCTAGCTGAATCAAAATTTTGAATCCTGATGAGCCTTTCAGCTCATTTATTTATACAAAAGGGTAGCTGCTAGCAGTTCCCTTGAAAATAGGAGTGATTTCCTCCTTGATCTCGAAAATAGTGGATCTTGTCCTCCTTGAGCTTCTCATGCACATAGAGTTACTTGGCTGTCAGTGAATTTGAACTTGTTAGTGAGGATTTGGTGATCTTAAGCCGAGTTAGAGAGTTAAGGAGGTGGACAAGCCTCCCTAGATTTCCTCTTGATTGTCTTCATCAAGCCCCTACATAATAATACTATTTTCGATGAGCCAAAAGAGATGTGATGGGTGAAAAATCATACAAGGTGCCAAACAGCGACAGGGTGTGTCAAACCATACATCTATAATGTAAGCATTTACGAAGGGACTGTGCGATGCCACATAAAACATGGTTATTGTGCCGAGATAGAGATGTGAAGTGAGAACGAGACTCAAGCATGAAAGAATAGTGAAACTTCTGTGAAGATAAGATCTATTCCATGCGAAAATTGGAGTGAGAACAGTACAATTTTATGGAAAATTTCAAAGTCATTAGAGCCATGTGAAGTGCCTCGGATCAAAACATCTCTTGCGCTATTTTACTCCAGCTATATACCTGATGATCCGGTCCTCCAAAACAAGTACTGTAACTCTTCAAACAAGGTACTGAATTGGCTTGGCCCTAAAGTCACATAAGCTTTCGACCTTCAGAGTATCCTGCCACAAACAAATGCACAGAAGTGTGTCCAAACTCAACCAGAAATAAAGTGAATTAGTCCTGTTGTTACGAATTCCTTGATTAGGTTTTTAGCTTGAGACCATGGCCAGAATTTGATTTAATGCCACAAGGAGCTCAATCCTGGATATATTTCTGGCTTTGGATGAAGGCTTGAATTTTGAAGAGAAAGGAGTCCATGGAGGCTTGTCAACAAGCTTCTTAGTGATTGCATTCCTTCTTGCTTGGGCTTGTCCTCACCCCAGCTCTGATACCATGTTAATTTTAGGTTAACATGTTCTTTGCTTAGGACAGTTACTTCAGGGATCCATATTAGCCCGATTTTCAATTCATTTCACTTCCATTAGAAATCACATAAAACATTATCACATTGACAGTAATTAACAAAAGAACATAGACGATATATGTAGAAGACAAACTAAGACGAGGACACAAAATATGGCTCAAGGCAGGGAAAACCCCAAGATGGGGAAAGCCCTTGATCAATTCTTCTTATTATTAAGATCAAACGTTCAGCAGAGAAAAAGAGAGAGAAAGTACAATAGTATAAGCCAAAATTGACTTGATGAATCACTGTCCACAACTGCCTTGTAAAGTCTACAATTCTTGTTGATGTAGCTTGTTGCCTAGTTAGGGCTCCTAATATCCAATGTCAAATTATTCCAAACAGTTCCTATGATCTCTCAACAACTGCGGCAATCCTTCCTAATCTGCATTAACACGCCTGAAGTCTCCTTTGATCTGGGTTTGCTTCTCTGTTGTCGGATTTGGTGACTTGGTTAGGGTTAGGCATCAGCATTTTAGCCCTCTTACACTGCTCCAAAATACCTATGTTAGCTGTAGCGTTGCTTGACATACAATGAGTTGTCCTTCGTTGCCCCTTAGGGCTGATTTGAACCTAGATTAGGCCTCTCGACCCCCTGGTGCAGACTATAACAGACCTGCGGCCCTACCTGAGACAACAAATCAAAAGTGCGTCCTCATAAGGAGAGATTTTCTTCCTCAAGATGACCAAGAACTAGCCCACAAACAATTAACAAACTCAGCCTCATTTTCTTCTCTTGAATTCGGTCCTGCAATGACAAATTGACCCATACAAACTGCCCAGAATTTCTCTTAAGTCTTGTGACTGTCTCTCGGAAGAATCTCGGCCTTGTGACAAAAGAAAAAGCCCAAAACAAAAAAGCCCTTCATCCTCCTAGAACTCAGCTACCTCAGACATACTTTAGAGCCCTGGGATGTAACAAATGACATTGGAGGACACCTATATATATACAAATTTGTGAGGGTCAAGAGACATGACGTTTGGGCTTTATGGAGGTGAGGCTAACCTTGACAATTTGCATATGAGTGGGCATAAATTCAAAAACACATTTTTCCTTATTCAAATTTGATGATGTTTAGGTCGATTTTGGTCCTCTCGAAAAGAGGAATTCAATGCAATAATCATCTCCATCAAATGAGCTATCGAGAGTGGAATTTGGCCCTAGTTGCCAATTTTCACAAAAGGACTGAGCATGACCGATCCACATGGGGTATCTGGGATACCTCATAGCCAACACTTGTACACTTCATCTAGCACGACCTTTACAGGGCAACAAATTGCACACATTTGGACTGATATGGGCTTGGAGTTTGAGGGCCTCCTAAATGCATAACACTAATCATATTTGGTCTGGGAAATTGGAGAAGCCAGTGAGGGTCTAAGTCCCCCGAACTAGACAATGAAACCCCCCTAATCCCAATGCTCCTCAGTCTCGTTCTCTTGTAGATGGCATAGTTGGCAAATCTTGTTTGGTCTCGATTGATCCGGTGGTCTGTCTCTACTCGAAGTATATGAGAACCCACTCTGAACTAATTGAGGGGATGTAGAGTGTACACTGTGGTCAAAGTATGAACCTATCTTTAAGCTTCAAGAAGTGCTCAATATGGAAGGCCATCTTTGGGCGTAACCCTCCCCAAGGATTAAACCAAGCGATCTGAAAAGCAAAGAGAAATCCAAAATTTTTAACTAGTACTCAACGAATGCTAGACTCCCTCGAGCTAGTGGGGGAAGAGTATCGCTCAACACTTAATCATGTTTTGTTTCTGCATCATTTTGTTTAAGCAATTTTTAAGAATCTACTCTTAGACTCAGGAAGCAGAAAGAGTTAGTTATGGAAGGTTTAGAGTTAGATCTCGCCCTTTCATCATTATGATGGGAGAGGATTGTTTTTAGTTATGTTGTTGCTTTTTGTTCAAAATCTCTAAAGCAAATCTTTCTTGTATTTGTGTTGTATTTTTGTTGCTTGCATTTGCTGAAAATTTTGATTACTATATATCTCCTAGTTATTGTTATCAAAAAAAAAAGATACCATGATCAATCAACGTACTTGAATGACAAATGTAGTCATGTACACAAGTGATCAATGATATGCCATAGATCAACATAATCAACTCTATAATGCAACCAATCATGAAGTCTCCTAAGATAGAAAGATGCACTCATGTGCTTCTTACTTAAGAAATCAAGTAAGTATGTCGGTTGAAACTTGGAAGTTGGAACATGGTACCTCACCAATGATCAATAAGAAAGTAGAAGAACCAAAACTATTCAAATCTAACTCCATAAACACTTGTTGATTTGGGGTAGCATCGAATGTGCTCTAGCCACGAAAATTGGTGGAGAGGCTAAAGCACATGAGATCTCCAATACCGAGAAATGGTTTGGGCGAAATCTAACCAGTTTGGGAGATATTAAAATAATTAATATTTTTAATGGAGTCCCTAAGTCTAAACTTAGGGAAAATAAAATATTAATGTGAATTAATATAAAATTGAGTTAGGATAGTCCAAAAGTCATGGATCAAACCAGATCTAATCTTAGCCGTTGATTAGGGACTTAATCTCGGCCGTTGAAATGTCAACAAGAAAAGGATAAGAGGAGGCTTGAGGGTCACTTGGAGAACACATCGAGTTGGTCAAGAATTCGATTTTTTGGGGCAGGGCTTGCTGAGGAAATCGAAGGAGTGATCAGAGTTGTAGCTGAGGGGTAGTGAATGCAGTAGCAGAGAGGCAGAGATAGTACGAGAAGCATCAGCGCAAAAGTCAGGAGAGGGTTGACGCAAAGCCAGCTAGAGGCCACACAAAAGCAGCCAAAGGCCATGCAGAGGCAACCAGGAGCTACGCAGAGCCTAAGGAGGGCTAGCGTGGGAGACACAGAGACTCCAGAGGCTGACGTAGAGCCCCAAGAGGTTGACGTTGGGCCAGAAAGGCTGACGCTGGGCTAGAGAGGCTGACGCGGACCCTAAAGGTTGACGTTGGGATATTTCGTGGGTCAGATTGGGGCTGATATCTGTCTCCGACTGAGAGGTACTACTGCCGAGGGCATTCTCTATTGGGTGAGCCACTTCTGGCACCCAGATTATATTTTGAAACTGCTTAATAATAAAACCCTCAGATAGCTGCACCGGTTTTCCCGCATTGGGTTTTTCCGAGGACATTAATCCAAAAATAATGGTGTCACTTGTGTGCTTGTTTTTTTCCTTCAGTTGATGATCTGTATGTGTTGAGACTGTACTTGTATTTATTTTCAGTATTTACATGGTAAATAACTTGTTAATTAAAAGAACAAGTAAGAAGAAATAAATTAGAAAGTGGAGGAAGGATTTCTAGCAGTTAGACTTAGAAATTCCAACAACACCTTGTTAAAATTGGCAACTAGGGCCAAATTTCACTTTGGACAGCTCATTTGATGAAGCTAATTATTGCATTAAATTCCTCTCTTCGAGAGGACCAAAATCGACCTAAAGATCATCAAATTTGGTCAAGGAGAAATGTGTTTTTGAATTAAAGTCCTCACATGTGTAAATTCATAAGGTCGGCTTGGGTCAAATAATCAATTGGAACTCCTCTCCATCTCCTATAAAAGGAAGAGTCCTCCAACCTTATTTCACGCATCCAAAATCTCTTGTGTGATACTTCTGAGGGAGCCGCAGCTTGGAGAAGCTAGGAGGATGAGTTGTTTGGGTTTGTTCTCTGGCTAATTTATCTCCCACAAGCCAGAGTTAGTAGAAGGCAGCTAGCCGCAGGCTTTAGGGCAATTTTGGATGATGTTTTGGCATGACTTTTTGGTGTGAAACTCTCCATCACCATGCTGCTTTCTTTGTGTGGTGTCATAGGTAGGTCGCATGCCTGTTTGACTTGGAGCCAGAGGGCCAAGAGGTATTTCAAGGCTATAGAATAGGCCACAAGCCTATATCCCTTGCTCAGGTAGGTGGATGACTAGCTGAAGGTCTAATTACTAACCTATGTTGACAGGGAAGAGGATCAGAGATGATTGGAGGCATAACCACAATGATTAAGGAGGTCTGAAAGAGGAGAAATGAAGGTGTAGCAGGTTAAGAAAGCACCAACTCTTGAAGCATGTTTTGCCAGAATTGCAGATTGAATGGGCCATCTTCTTGTCTAAGGACAATGTTATTAGATCGTCAAATAGCAAGTCATTTTTATTGTACTCTCTCTCTCTACCGAACATTTGATATTAATAATAAGAAGAATTTATAAAGGGTTTTCCCCATCTTGAGGTTTTTCCCTGGCTTGCACCAATTCCTGCGTTCTCTTGTCTTGGCTTGTCTTCTGCACTTATGTTTAATGTTCTTTCATCAGTTACTGTCCTATGGTTAACGTGATTACTAATGGAATAATGGAATTGATAATGAGCTTATAATCTAATGAAGTAACTGACCTAAGAAAAGAACATATTAACTCTAAATTTTAACACGCCTCCATCATCCTCAGCTCAACCGGATCATTAGTATCCTAATATCCAAGCAATGATCAGTCAAAGGACCTCCTTGAAGATCAAAATCTGAATGCGGGATTATGGGCAAATTGTAAGGAATATCAGCTTCTAGTTGAACCAAAAGTTGCTCCCCTACAACAATTGTATCAAATCAAATTGTTCTTGGATCATGATGGATATATGCAAGGAAAAAGTCTCTCGCTGATTCAATATTGCATTGCTGATTTGTTGCTCTTCCTTTTGAATTTTATCATCACTAATGGAAGAAACCAACAAACCCAATGTAAATTCGGCTCTTCATCTTCAAAAAACTCTACACTTGGCGCAAGTTGTGCAATTACTAGTTCATATTATCTGAGCAAGATTCACCATCATCCCTTTCATCATTGATAATTTCACCACATGCAAGGTTTCCACTACCATATTCATTTTTAGTAGCAAGGAATTCCTGCACTCTTAGGACAACAAAAAAGGGTTGCCCTAAATTTCTTTGGTTTTCACTCCAAAAGAGAGAACAAAACTCATAATCAAAACCAAAGGCATAATCCACCAAGCAAGAGTCACCATCATCCCTTTCATCATTGATAATTTCACCACACGCAAGGTTTCCACTACCATGTTCTTTTTTAGTAGCTTGGAATTCTTGCACTCTTAGGACAACAAAAAAGGTTCACCCTAAATTTCTCTGGTTTTCACTCCAAAAGAGAGCACAAAAATCATAATCAGAACCAAAGGCATAATCCACCAAGATGTTTCTTGGTTGAAATGAGGGATGGGCCTCATGCAATGCATTAACAAATCGTTGCATCTTCTTCCCTCTTAATGTAAGAATACTCATAAACCAAGGAAAAATTACCCTACACCCACTATATGTATTCAACACACATGATCAATCATGATCTTTCTACAATGGAGTCACTAAGGGATGTTGTTAGCTAGTAGTGATCCACCCTTGTGTTCCACAATAGATGTTCAGATTCACTTAAGACTCGGAACAATGCCTTGTGTATGATCAAATAAAGTCATCAAGTGAGTTAAAATAAAATAAATCACTAAATAAAAACTCAATGTTGTCATTGTAGTATTTGAGGATTGACGATGTCCCCAACAACAATCCCAATTTGTATCTTTCTCATCTACTCCATGGAAACCTAAGAACAACTATGAGTAATTAGCCCAAGGTTACTAGTAATTACTCCTTCATTTGAACTAGTGTTTCTCTAGTCACAAGGGGGTGTGTCCCTAGTGT
The DNA here is from genome assembly GCA_000404065.3 of Pinus taeda. NCBI lineage: Eukaryota > Viridiplantae > Streptophyta > Pinopsida > Pinales > Pinaceae > Pinus > Pinus taeda. The sequence goes on along the minus strand of APFE031464439.1, from coordinate 112,419 downwards.
TCATGCATCGATGACACTTAGATAATCTACATGATTAGTATAATTGATCAACACACAAAGTAGTTGTCCTTACTATCCATGCAAGCAACCAAGAACACAAAAATTTTTAAATCCAGTAATGAGAGCTTCCACTTCACAACAACTAAACTATGAAACATGAAATAAAGATGGGCATGCACTTATAGTGATCAAAAATCAAAGTAAAGGCACTTAGCCCACCCACACAACTGCAACAAAACAAATCTATTCAACCACCAATTTCGAAGAGCTATAAAGAAACTACATAGTCAAACTCTATCACCACATTAATAAAAAGATTGTTTTCATCATAGCGATAAAGGCCAACTGCATAATAATCATGACACACGGAGCATAGACAACAATGGCAGAAAGAAATAATGAAATAGGGAGAAAGTTAGATGCTCAATGGAATAACTCTTTCTAGTTCTATCCTATTCACTCTATGTTAATAAGATCTCAAAAGCTCTAAACTAGGATATGGCTTAGCCATGCAAGCATTCCAATTGATAAGTGACTGGCATGCATGAACCTAATTTTGTGGCTATAGATCCAAATTATAATGTCAAACTCTCGCATGCAAGAGTATCAACTAAAAATATACCATTGAAGTTTAAGTATCAACTGACCAAATAAACACAAGAACCAAAGTGAATTAGGGTTTTCAGCTTGATAAAGCTAGTTAGCATCATCACACATGCCACATAGGAATGACATATCAAATTAGAGTTTTAAAGCTAATTCACATGAAAACTAAATGAAAAGGCCAAATTGGTCAAAGCTAGCAAAAGCATCAAGGTTTGTGTTGACCAAAGATAGCAATTCAAATTTTGATTTTTAGCTATCCAAGTTTAGGAAGGCCCCAAAATGGTAAGGGTCATCCAGTGGCAAATTTAGCACTAATGTCATGACGACAAGATATAACTTTGACTAGACAAACTTAACAAACTACCAAAAGTACAAGGGGATCAAACTAGAGTTTATGAGATGGACAAGCTCAATATCAATTTGACCAAGGGTTTGCCTCATGAGACAACTCTCCCAATGGTTGCCATGTGTCACACCAAAATACTTCCACTTGCTCAATTTGAACCCTGTTAAAATTGGCAACTAGGGCCAAACTCCACATGGGTCATCTCATTTATTACCACTGATATTTTCTTGGATTCCTCTCTCCGAGAGGTGTAGGATTGATCTAAAGATCATCTCATTCTCACATATACAAATGAAGTTATGAATTTATTTTGATTATGGACAAATTGTCAAGGTCGGCCAGCAAACTCAAGTAGGCTTAGAAGCCCAACAGTCACGTCTATTTATCCTCAACATTTGCCTATAAATACATGATGTCGCCTCCTCATTTGGACACACAATCATTTTCACACATCTCTCTCTCCTCATTGATTGGGTGCAGATTTTTGGGCAGTCTCTCTCTTCACACATCCGAAGGAAAGGAAGGGAAATTTTTTGTTTATGCATTGACCAGGTTTGACCAAATTTGCAGAAGGTTGTTTTGGGCTGCGTTGACCATCTTTGACTGCGATTTTGCGTGAGGAATTTCTGTTTGGGCAGGCCGCATTTCTAGGCATAGAAATTGAGGCACTCCGTTGACTGTTTGAACAGCATTCACTGTGGTTAGGGCTGATCGCAGGTTGATTGTTTGACCAGACTTTGACTAGGCTGAATGTGACTATTTTGAGCGCTGATTCATCTTGTTGTTTGGAGGCCGAAGTTGACTAAAGTTAACCGAATTGTTGAGGGTCAAATCTGCCATGTTGACCAGCATTGACTTTTCTCGTTAGGGCTCTTTTGTTACTCATAAATTATCAAAATTTGTAAATTGTACTATCTCTCTCTGTTGAACTATTGAAGTCTAAAAGAATAATTGATCAAGGGTTTCCCCACACTGAGGTTTGTCCCTGGCTGGTGCCACATCTTGTGTCCTCTTGTCTTGGCTTGTCTTCTACTGTTTATGTTTATGTTCTATCAGCATTTTACTTACATGTTTATGTGATTGCTAAACTGAGATTGATATTGGGCTAATAAAGAAATTGAAGTAAAATTGCTCTAAAGCATAGAACATACCATTGTTACTTAAATTTAACATGGTATCAGAGTTGAGGTGAAGACAAAGCCCAAGCAAGAGTGAAAGAGCAATCACCAAAGATAGTTGGACAATGACAAAAGACTCAATGGGTTCCTCATCCTACTTTCCAGCTGAAGACAAGCTCCATGATTAATCTGACTATCATGGATGGAAGATGTCTCTTGATTTGACCTTGGAAGAAAAAGAAGTGATGGATTATGTGCAAGGTAAAATCCCTGAACCTCCTTCAAATGCATCGACTGCTGCGAAGACCAAGTATAATAGGGCTGAAGTCAAAGCGAAGAAGATTTTCAGGGATTCCATTCACACGCATCTGATGGCATATATCTCCAAATTGAAGACCTCCAAGGAGATCTACGACAGGTTGGTCGGCATGTTCAAGGTTAGTAATGCTAATCAAATTCTATTTCTTAAGAATAAGTTGAAGGATATTAAGAAGGACAAGGACGAGGACATTCAATCCTATTTCTTAAGGATTACAAAGATCAAGAATGATCTACTCTCGATTGGAGAAGTCATTCCTGACAAGGAACTTACTCTCACCACCCTTGGAGGACTCCCACCTGAGTGGTATGTATTTAGAACCACTATACTCAACAATGATCGAATTCCAGGGTTTGAAGAACTAATGTCGACATAAATTCAAGAAGAAACAAGAATGGTAGAGCAAGAAATGCCTTCTAACAGAAGCAACCACACTGCATTCTCCGCTCATGCCAAGAGGAAGAACAATGCGGGTTCAAAGAAGCAAAGTCAAGGAAGACCGGGATTCAAAAATGGAAGGGAAGATGCTTTGTTTGCAATAAGTTTGGCCACTATGCAAGGTAGTGTCCTAATAGAAGGGATACACCTTGAGATGATGATTATCATAACAACTCCAGGGGCAACTTCAACAACAATGATCAAAGGAATGGCAAGTCCAATGGCAAAGGAAAAAGGAATGCGGGACATCAAGGAAATGGTCGACCCTCCAAGAAATCAAGGAACTCCAGGTATGAAGAATCCAATGTTGTTAACAATAAGCAAAAAGAGTACTATCTTATATCGGCCCTCTCCACTACTTCTCCTCCAGACACTTTGAGAAATTGGCTGATTGATAGTGGTGCCTCAAGGCACTTCACCGATACAAGGAAGCCCTCTCTTATCTGATAGAAAAGGAGACAAACTTGGAGATCATCCTTGGAGACGATGCCACCTATCCCGTGAAGAGAGTAGGGAATGTTACCCTTCAATTGAATCAAGGTTACATTATTCATTTGCAAGAAGTACTATATGTACCCGACCTCAAGAAGAACTTGGTGTCCATTTCGGCAATGGAAGATAAAGGATTCAAGGTGGCTTTTATCGATGGAAAGGTACGTGTTTGGAAAAGAAATTTTAAAGATGTTTTTACTCTTGGGTTCAAGGTTGACACTTTATATCAAGTTGGAGGAAGTCCATTGGGAGCCATGTCTTGCGACACATCTCTACAATCTGAACTATGGCACCCGAGGTTCGCCCATCTTCATTATAAGGCCCTACCCGATGTGATACAGATGGTGACAGGTATGCCCAAGTTCAAAGTAGAGCATGAAGGTGTATGTTCGGGATGTGTCGAAGGAAAACTTACAAGGGGACCATTCCCCTCAAGTAATAGCAAGACAACAGACATATTGCAATTGATCCACTCCGACATATCTAGTATGATGCTCGTAAACTCCTTGGGAGGATACTTATATTATCTCACCTTTGTGGATGATTATTCTCGCAAAACCTAGATCTACTTCTTGAAGAAGAAGGATGAAGTGTTCACCCAGTTTCGTCACTTCAAAGCCTTGATCAAAAACCAATTCGAGAAGAAAATCAAGATATTGAGGACTGATAATGGGACCGAGTATGAATCCAATGAATTCCAAGATTATTGTAGAGAAGATGGCATTAAGAGGGAGACTACAATGCCATACACTCCCAAGCATAATGGTGCGGCTGAAAGGAAGAATCGCTCTATTGTAGAAGTTGTTTATGCCATGCTTCATGATCAAGGCCTTCTAAAGTTTCTATGGGTTGAAGCTGCAAATAGCACCATGTATATTCAAAACTGATGCCCTCATCAAGCATTGGACTCCAAGACTTTCGAAGAAATGTTCATTGGTAAGAAACCCTATGTCTCTCATTTTAGAATTTTTGGAAGCCTCGTATATTTTCATGTGTCAAAAGAGAAAAGAAGCAAATTGGGTGCATATGGGAAGAAAGGAATCTTTGTGGGCTATAGTGAAAATTCTAAGGGATATAGAATTTATGTGGCTGGTCAACAGGAAGTTGAGATAAGTCATGATGTCACCTTCGACGAAGATATGGCCCTCAGGAAGATCAACAACCTTCCTATCCTAAGGAAGGACAAAGAAGCTGACACAAGAAATCAAGGTGAAAAAAAGGACGAAACTATGCCTAATGTTGATGAACCTATGGATCCTATTGATCCACTCCCTCATGAGCCTTCCTCCTCCAAGAGGAGACCGTCATGGCTTAGGGAGACTCTCGAAGATGCTAAGAGGCACATTGCACTAAGGGGGCCTTTCCGTGAAATAAAGAAGCCAAACATGTATCAAGGATATTTGACCACCATGAGCACTATCATTCAAAATGAGCCTTCATCATTTGGAGAAGCCATGAAGCAACAATTATGGAAGGATGCTATGAATGAAGAATAAGAGTCAATTATAAAGAATGATGTCTAGGATGTGGTCCCTAGACCCCAAGACAAATCGGTTGTCACTTCTAAATGGCTCTACAAAATCAAGCATGGAGCTGCTGGAAGTGCAGAAAAGTTCAAGGCTCACTTTGTTGCTCGAGGCTTCTCTCAAAAGGAAGGTGTAGATTACGATGAGATATTTGCACCTGTTGCCCGATACACCATAATCCGCTCAATCATAGCCCTTGTTGCCTCACAAGGATGGAACCTACATCAAATGGATGTCAACATCGCCTTCTTGCATGGTTCAATCAAAGAGGAAGTTTATGTGGAACAACCCGAGTGGTTTGAAGTTCATGATCGGGAATCTCATGTATGCAGGTTGAAGAAAACTCTCTATGGATTGAAGCAAGCACCTTGGGCTTGGTATGAGAGGATCGATAACTATCTGATGAAGTTGTCTAGAAGTGAAGATGATACGAACCTTTACTTTAAGGTTGAAAATGATAAACTTCTCATTCTGGTACGTTATGTGGACGACCTCTTTCTGACAGGTGCAGACCCTCTCATTCACAAATGTAAGAGGGAGTTGGCTTCTGAATTTGAGATGAAGGACCTAGGATCGATGCACTATTTCCTAGGGTTGGAAGTCTGGCAAAAGCCAAGTGAAATTTTTCTCTCTCAAGTAAAATATGTTGTGAAGATATTGGAAAGATTTGGGATGGTGGACTGCGAGTCTGTGACTACTCCGATGGAACTTAACTTTAAGAAGTTATGTGGTAGTGTTGCTAGACCTGAATTGGGAAATGCTTCTGAGTATCGTCAACTCATAGGAGCACTGATGTTCTTGGTGAACTCCCGTCCGGACATATGTTTTGCAGTTAACACATTGAGCCGGTACATGGTTGAGCCTCATCATATACATTGGATTGCCTCCAAGAATCTTTTGAGATATCTTCGAGGCACAATCACTCATGGACTAAGATACACTCCCGGAAATGTGAGGCTGCATGGTTATTCTGATGCTAATTGGGCTAGCAGTGTGGTGGATTGCAAGAGCACTTCTAGATGTTGTTTTTCTTTGGGTTCTGCTTCAAAATCCTGGATGAGCAGGAAGCAGAAATTGGTTGCCTTGAGCATCGCCGAGGTCGAAAACACAGTTGCTAGTATGACCTCCTATGAAGTTGTCTGGTTGAGGAAGCTCTTTAGTGAGTTGTTTGGACATGTGTTGGATACCACTGTGATCCTCTACGCAACCAGAGTGGGATCTGATTATCAGATAATCCCGTGTTTCATGATCGATCCAAGCATATAGATATTAGGTACCACTTTACCCGAGATATGGTACAACAAGGAGCAATAAGGCTCCATTACATTGGGACTGATGAGCAGGTTGCCAATATTCTAACAAAGCCCCTAGGAAAGGTCAAATTCTTGGCCTTCTGAGAACGACTTGGAGTCGTGGAGAGACTGTCATATGAGGGTCCTGTATGAGATGGACATTGAGCTCTGGGAGCTTCGGGAGGCTTGGGGTACTTCTTGAAGCAGTGAGCAACCATAGGGTGAGTGGTTCAGCCTTCCCCTAGTGGTTTACTATGTACAGAGTGAGTTGTTCAGCCTTCCCCTATGATACCCCTTGGCGACATGTAGGAAGGACGACTGGTTCACCTTTCTCCTCCTGAGACATCCTACCCATGTAGTCTGGGACTCATGGGAAGTACCTCTCATCTGGCCAATGAGTAGGGAAATGAGTATAGGGACCATAGTACTATCGATGGACGCATCGTGTACTACCATGCTCCCTATGCTAGGATGTCCGATATTGATCTGGGATCAATGGGAACTGACTTCGGGTCAGTAAGAGTGGTATGAGACACTCTCTTTTGATTGGAACCGACTTCGGGTCAATAAGAGTGGTATGAGACACTCTCTTTTGATTGGGACTGACTTCGGATCAATAGAGAATGGTATGATACATTCTCGATCACTTCTTCTTCTTCATAGTTGAGCAGAGCAGTGCATGGATGGCAGAGATAGTACAAATTGGCAGATGGATTAGCAGGTGGAGTTCTCCCTAGTTGAGAGAGAGTGTTAAAATTGGCAACTAGGACCAAACTCCACATGGGTCATCTCATTTATGACAGCTGATTTTTTCTTGGATTCCTCTCTCCGAGAGGTGTAGGATTTGATCTAAAGATCATCCCATTCTGACATGTACAAATGAAGTTGTGAATTTATTTTGATTATGGACAAATTGTCAAGGTCGACCAACAAACTCACATAGGCTCAAAAGCCCAACAATCATGTTTATTCATCCTCAACGTTTGCCTATAAATACATGATGTCTCCTCCTCATTAGGACACACACTAATCTTCATACATCTCTCTCTCCTCATTGATTGGGTATGGATTTCTGGGTAGTCTCTCTCTCCACACGTGTGAAGGAAAGGAAGGGAAATTTTCTGTTTCTACGTTGACCAGGTTTGACCGAATCCGCAAAAGGTTGTTTTGGGCTGCATTGACCATCTTTGATTGTGGTTTTGTGTGAGGAATTTCTGTTTGGGCAGCCTGCATTTGTGGGCACAGAAATCGAGACAATCTGTTGACTGTTTGACCAACACTCACTGTGGTTAGGGTTGACCACAGGTTGACTGTTTGACCAGACTTTGACTAGGTTGAATGTCACTGTTTTGAGGGTTGATTCATCTTGCTATTTGGAGGCCAAAGTTGAGTGAAGTTGACTGAATTGTTGGGGTCAAATCTGTCCTATTGACCAGCGTTGACTTTTCTAGTTAGAGCTCTTTTGCTGCTATCATAAATTATCAGAATTTGTAAATTGTACTATCTCTCTCTGTTGAACTATTGAAGACTAAAGGAAGAATTACACTGGGGTTTGTCCCTGGCTGGTACCACATCTTGTGTCCTCTTGTCTTGGCTTGTCTTCTACTGTTTATGTTTATGTTCTATCAGCATTTTACTTACATATTTATGTGATTCCTAAACTGAAATTGATATTGGGCTAATAAAGAAATTGAAGTAAATTGAAGTAAAATTGCTCTAAAGCATAGAACATACCATTGTTGCCTAAATTTAACAAACCCATTCATGAATACTCGTTGGAACCAAGAGTCTAGAGCATACACATGCCAAAAATAGTAATGCTAATTAGAGCCATGCCAAAAATAGCAATCTAACTCATAAAAATTAGTTTAAAATACAAAGGGAATCGCTAAAAGATTGTTGCTAATGATAACATGCCTAAAAATAGCAGCACCTTGCATGGCAATCAAATCATCTCATCCAACTCATTTTTTCCAAGGAATCGAAATATGTGCTCTGAATCAAAATGAGAGCCTTGAAACCCTAACTACTAAAAACAGTGGTATCATGAAAACGCTGATATGTATCCTGAAAAAAGTTCAATGGCATCATGAACTCACAAGGACCAAAAATATGTGATCAACTTTGACATGCAAACCTCGAAACTATGGCTCTTACAAAATAGGAAAATTGTTAAAAATAGCAATTTTCACAAATACTAGTGAATATGCGTCTAATATGAAACTCTAATCATAGTGAAACTTGGTGTTGATCTCTATGGAACCTGCTACACCTATAACTAAATGCCAAAAGATAAAAACTAGCTAGATTTTAACCGTTGATGGGGTCAACAAGACCTCCTTTTCCCTTTGCATAGGCCCACTTACCACATGTCATTATTCTAATTCATTTGAGTATTCATTTGTTCTTTGTTTAGGGACTTGGACTATATCAATCATGCCACATGGTGGTTTTGTATGCAACGAACTTTCCTTCAAATATGTAGAACATACCTCGAAGCAAGTGCCTTTGCCCCAAATGTCTCAATGGTCAAACTTGCCTCCAAATATGTGGAATGCACCTTGATAACGTGTAATGCCCCGCAAAGTTGCTTTATCATGCTTTTAAATCCATTTTTTCCCAAATATCCTTGCAAGGGGTTGATTCATGATCAACTCACCACAATGCTCCTTTGAGGTGGAATTTTTATCATCAAGTGATCTCCTTTGACCAAAGCAGTGCTCCAAGCTAGACATTCCTCTATCCAGTCTTTCCTTTGTAACTTGTCATGCCCCGAGCCTCCTCCAAGACGGGGCATTTGCTCCCTTCGTACTCTTAACCTCCCATGTGTAGGGCATTCTTGTTCTAGGCTATATTTGACACCTCAACTCACCATAGATATGTTCTAGACATCTCTTAAAATAGGTTGTTCCTTCCTCAACTTTTCCAAGCGTGCCAAAATTGTATCTCTCAGTGCCATGTGCTTCCATCAACTTGTAACTATGCTAGGTGAGAGAAGAAAAGCCCATGAAAATGCAAAAAATGAAGCATGTATTTTCAAGGGGTAACATACAACACCACTATCCAGTTCAGCGGCAGCTTTTGCAAATACAAAATCTACACATTACTGTGAAAAAAATATAAAGAAAAATTCTAAGAATAGTCATAGAGGAACTAAGATAAGGTCAGATCAGAATACTAATTTAGAAAAAGATAAAATAAGAATCCTAATTTACAAAAGATACAGTGACAGATTATTTTGGAGAAGATGCCAATTTAGAGAAGATTAGAATACTATCTTAGGAGAAGAAAATAAATGGTTTAAGTGTAACTAGTTAGAGATGATGTTAGACACATACATGGCAAACACAAAGTGTAAATGATAAACATGAGTGTGTATCTATTATTGACAATGATATACATTTATAGTACATTCATGTGACCATTGGGTTCCACATCCCAAGGTCTCTTGGACTCTCATGATTGTTCACATTCTACACCAACCCATAGAGGATTAGGTGTCCAACATTCCCCCCCTTAATCCGAAGGGGTCTGTATGAGTCCAAGAAGATTGTTGTAATACAAAATGTGCAAAAAACATGCATGGCAGCACTAGGTTGAATGTGCTCTTTGAAATGTTGGTATAAAGGGGGTGGTTTAAGGATGACCACCAACACTGAAACGCTTAGTGCAGTTCCCAGAACTCTTCCAAGTCTGGCATGAAGCTCTGGTCTTCTACTAGAAGAAGTGCTCCTGATGTTTTGAAGAGGGAAACCTTCAACCGCGAAAGGGAGGTCTCACCCCACATAAAAGGGAGAACCTCAATCTGAAAAGGGAGGTCTCAACCTGTGATGGTTTGAAGATTACCACCAACTCTGGAATGCTTAATGCAATTCCTCGAACTCTTCCAAAACTGCCAAGAAGCTGAAGTCTTCTGCTAGAGCAAGTGTCCCCAATTCTTTGAAGAGGTATCATTGATTGAAGGCATGCTGAGGGGCATCTTTGTCTCTAGCTACAACTCTGAATCTTGTATGGCAAGTTGTGCCTCAAGCTCGCTTGATGTGGCTTTGAAGCTTGTAGATGACTATCATTTCCCCCCATGTCAGATACAAGGTGAGATGATGGAGAGATCTCAACTGCAAGACTTTTCAATATTCGAGAACAAATCCTATTGTATGAACGAAATATCTTCTTGGCTGTTGTAGCCCATTGCCAAGAAGCGATCCATCCAAGATGAACCTTTGTTCTTGCAGGAGGTTTGTTTCTGAAGCATTTCTTTGAAGAATGATTGGTTTTATGACAGTGCTTACATGGATAAAGATCAAAACAATGATCTTTCAGATGGCCAACTCGGTCACAGTATTGGCATTTCACAATCTGTTGTTGTTGTTGTGGAAGAGGAGCAGAATCTAGAACAACTGAAGGTGAACTGTCATGAAGGAATCCAACACTCTAAAATTGAATGGGCTTTAAATAATCTAGAATATGAAAGGACACATCCTTGTCATATCCAAGACCAGTTATGTGCTTGTTATGGACAAGTTCTTCCCAAGGTTTGATGATTTGCTTAGGAAGTGCACGCTGAATTTCTGCATCTTTATGCGAAACTGCTCTTGAAATTGGCACTTGATGGGGATCAAACTCAACATTACTGACTTGATGACTCACTGGTTGTTGATAGGATCCTGTTTCAAAGTCAAATAAGGAATTGTTCTGAACAAGTTCAGAAGGATGTCTTTTTTGTTGTAACTCCTCTTGCTGTAGCTTTGTCTCAAGCTGCAAAAACTCAATATTCTCCTGTGCATTTTGCAGAGAGGTTTGAATATATGTGAGAGTGTCTTTGCTGACTTTAAGTGTGCTTTCAGCAGTAGACATGATTAGAGTTCTCAATAACTCTAATAAAGTGGTAATTTTAGCCATTTTATCAACAACTCAAACTCAACAAAAAAGGAGATTCAAAAAACTTGGATGCTTGAGCTTGCTATACAGCCTCACAATAATGACCAAGTTCATTCAACATAGAGGTTCAATGCAACACATAAGCCAAACACACAATTTCCAAAATTGATTTAGTGGCTTCCACAACTAATTCAATGATTTAGAAAAAGTGTGCATAGATAATACAGTATAGTTACACACAAACAATACCAGCACTTCACCTTACTCAAAACTTATTTACCGCAGGTCGGACCAATTTCAGTTGCATTCCTTTATCTCCTTTATAACAAGCACCGACTTCAAGGCTCCAACCATCGCTCATGGCCTTCAATTCGCACTGATGTAATGTCTTTTGGGGTCCGAGAAGTCTCTCCAAATTCTGATGTGAATATTTAAAAACTAGATGTGAATATTTAAAAACTAGTTGAAGGAGAGTCCACGCCTTTTCCTATGCTTCTGGTTGGCTCGGCATTGTATAGCCTTAGTTCAAACTGCTTTGCACTATCTCCTCTCTCCAAAACTCACTTTGTTTCTAGGGAAACTACCCTTCTGCAAATCACATCTGCTCTGCTATAAAAATTGTATTTTGTCGTCTCTCCCATGGATCTCTATTCTACGCGTAGTTTCCATGCATAAGTTTTTTGGACAGAATAAGGCATCTCAATATCTGTGTCGTTTGGGCTTCTACTTTACCTCTGACCAATAATGCTTACTTCCATTGGTATGTGCTTGGATTTTGAAACTCTAGTTCCTCATGTGCTTCATATTATCTGATCTTTTCCGGTCCTTGCTTTGAGAGACATCATTTATGGTCTGGACAAGAGCTCAGTCAGGGCTCTTCCAAGAGGACCAATGTACTAACCAATGGACAGAGCTTGAGAGACAGAGAAACGCATGGATAAATTGCAGATGCGAGAGAAAATGAAAACAATGTGGATATTGCGGTGAAGCGACAAAGTAGACAGGCATGGGATAATCAATAGCAACAGGCTGAAAACCAGCCTAATCCCTATAGCAGGTTCTGACCAATCCGAGTAATTTTAGATACGAGGCACGCTCGCACGATGGTAAACACAACACATAACAGTCATGTTGCAGCTTCTGGCTTGCTCGCATGGTATTACAGACCTGCAACTCTGTATGCAACCAAAAAAGTGTCGTGCCACAACCTTTGGCTTGCTCGCACGATATACATATCTCTCAGCTTGTACACAGTCTATCACAGCTCAAAGTGTGAGTCTCCCAAGGATTTCTAGGCGGCAGACAAGAGTGAACAGGAAAACAAGTTGTACAAGGACAGGAGCCAACATTATGTTTCAGGATTTGGAGAATGCTTTTTGTTCCTGGCGAATTTCGGGGATATTTGGTAAGCTAAGATTATTCCTATCACGCTAAGATTGTAACGCTTTCCCTAGTAAAGAAGGCAAATAGGCCAGGTTAATTATTTCTTCAAAACATCCATTTTTGCAACCGTTGTTGTCCTGTAAGTCGCACCTTCGAGTCCCAAGACCTGCCAAAATCTTTCTATGTTGAACCCCCTGAGCTTTCCCCTTATGCCTTGACAAACATGGAATATTTGCAAAGCCTGAATTTATTTTCTGAGACTTCCCCCAATTCTGAGAAATCAAGATACAAAGATTTTGCTTCGGTCCAGAAGCTCTTCAACAAGAGCCACTACTTCAGCTGCAATGGCCTCAGTGTCGACTTCGGCTTTACCACTACAAGTATGGAATCTGAGAATTTTTTTTTTTTTGGTGAGATTGAGGATTGTGATCGAGTCCCCTAATAAATTCTTTCCCTCCAACAATGAAGAAGAAGCTTCTTGGCCTGCCGTGAACGCGTATTCTTGCCACGAATTCCGAATGTATGTGTTCAAAGTTCGTCGATGCAAGCACGGCCTTTCACATGACTGGACAGAGTGCCCGTTCGCGCAGAGAAAAGGCTCGTCGCAGAGACCCTAGGATTTTTCGTGGAGATGCCTACGAATGAGTCTTCGAATATGCCAGCAGCGTAAAGTTTGACACGCAAAGAGGATCAGCTAAAGGAGAATACGTTACATCAAGAATCGACAAAGGAGAGGCAATGAATTCCTGACCATCAGTAAATTAATGGACTATTACAGACAGTGAGCAAAAATGACAATGAGCAAAATGACATAACTAACATGTGCATAACACACTATTTCAATGCTCCATCCCAGTAACGTTTAGCATGTAGAACACAATGCACATTCAACACAATTCTATGCATACATCCCACATATTATGCACAAACTTCGATCTATCCAACTTATGCAATATACATATCAAGAGCAACAACCCTTTCAATGAAGAAACAACCCATAGATAGTGCCATTGAAACCACAGTCAAGAAGCGCACAGCTAGATAGAACATATAGGAAAGCCACAAAGCCGAGTAGCTTAGATATGGGCAGGGTAGGATATTGCCCGCTCTAATACCATGTTAGACACATACATGGCAAACACAATGTGTAAATGATAAACATGAGTGTGTATCTATTATTGGCAATGATATACATTTATAGTACATTTGTGTGACTGTTGCGTTCCACATCCCAAGGTCTCTTGGACTCTCATGGTTGTTCACATTCTACACCAACCCATAGAGGATTAGGTGTCCAACAGATGATAAGGCTGATCAAAGACATGGAAGATGACTAACCCCCTAGCCAAGTGCAATGTCCATACTGCCTTTGAGACATAGGCCTAAGTTGGCATAGATACCTCCTTGAAAGTTACATTATCTCATGCACTTGTCTGAAATAACACTAGTGAGAGTACAAGTCTATTTCCTAGTCTTTAAATATTGTTCTCTTGGTGGACAATTTTCAAATTTTTGTTTAGAAGTTCAATTTTACATTTTCGGTCCAGAAAATATCATGTTTTAGTTTCAGTCATAACTTGTAAGTAATGACAGGGAGGCAGGAGTGGGAGGGGTGCTTTATAACCTCAAAGAAAAAACTGAAATAAAGTATGCTTGGGGACTGGGGAAATCCTCGAACAGTCAAGTTGAAGCACTCTCACTTTGGAAAGGCCTGAAGATTAGTATCTCTAAAGGCATCATGAAATTGATCATTGTCGGTGACTCAATGGTGGTCATTCAAAAGTGCGTAAGACCCTCTAGGAAGGAGCACCTTATAGACTCTGACCCCTCTCCTGTGGTCATAAGGATAATGTACCTTCTCAATAAATTAGAGGAATATAAATTTTTTCATGTTAAAAGAGAAAACAACCATATGGCAGACCTTCAAGCCAACATGGGAACGAGTTCCACGGAGATTTTAAAAATGAAATCTAGTAGAACAGTTTTAAAAGAGTTAAAGAGAAGAGGTTGATGGAAGGACCAAAAACTAGTGCCTTTTCATTGGGCATATGGGATCAACTAAGGCTCCTTATTGAGAAGCTATAGGTGAAACTAAAATGATAATTAGGGTTGTCCACTACAAACCCTAATAAATCACCCTGGTTGCTAAACAAGTTTCAAGAAGGTTAGGGGAAGGTCCTCCACTAAAATTCTTCCAATGTCTTTGAGAAGGGATTTATCAAGGAAAGAAAAAAAGGGTGCACCACCACCACTAGGGAAAAACACCACTTTTACAACCCTTCAAGATAAAATACCACAAGAAAACGAAGAGACCACAACACTAAGCCACTCATTCCATTGCACATCCATTCATTGAGAAGCATCATCAAATAACACCTTCAGGAGAGTCCTCTAGCTAGCCAGTCATAGCACAAAGAAGAAGAATAAAAGTCTCCAACAAAATTTCAAAAGGGCAAAGGGATTTCTCCCTCAATCTACTCATGAGTACAAATGAGGAAGGGCATCTCAATTTATATAGTGATGCTTACATTCCTTTACAACAAAATATTATTATCTCATGTGAAATCCACAAATATCGCTTATGGAGAAGTAAAACAAACTTATCTTCAACAATTAAGTCTAAAATCCATAAAAGATAGGGTGGTTTAGCCACATGGACAATATTCAAAGTGAAAAATCCCCGAAGGAGTGGGACATCTCCATAAATGATGGATGAATGTGGCCCCAAGATGCAACATCTGGCCTCCAAAGGTTCCCCAAGGTCGTGTCTTCAACCAAATCTTCAAACCATGCAAGCAAACCTTCTAATTCACCTTCCAAAGGAGACGTTGGAGTCCTCAAGGTGATGACTTGAGGTGACAGCCCCTTCAAATCAGCGCCAAGTAAGAAATGCTTGATGCCTCTGAGATGGAATGGTGACAACTCTTTAGAATGAGTGAAAAGTTAGGTCAAGGGTAGTTAAAATAACCTCCCCAAAACCAGGATGCCCTCCACATTAGGAAAAATGACGACCAACCTTCTAGAGACAACAAAAACAACATTAAAGAATGTGGGGTGACCCTATCATCATGGCTTGTTATCCAATGTAAAAACCAATCAAAGTGAAGTATTTATAAGTCAGGTACCCTTGACCATATCAACAGGCTGTCAATGCTGGGCACCCCTATCCTTGCTTTGAAAACATCCTTCTTCAAGTCTGCCAGGTCCGGGAGCTAGCATAAATGTTGATTCGATGCTTGTGACATCCCTGGAAAGGTTTGTTGCCAGGAAAGGACCCAAAGGCACTTCAATTTGAACTCCAACAAATCCATAGCATTGCTGTCATATACATACAGCTAAAACTGGATTGTTTTCAGGTTGCACAAGGACAGATTTATTCCAAGTTAAGCACATTCCAGAATAATACATGAAAATTTTGTAAGAATCCTCCATGTATCAAAACATCCTGAGAAAAAGCATGCCTTGGTTCTGCTTCTACAGATTTAAAATGGCACCTCAGCTCCAGTTCAGCCATTACAAATGCTGCTACAAGGTCTCATAAATCTGCTAATTTCCAAGAAAGAATGAGGCCCAGAGAACTCCCAATACAACCCATAAGAAAGCCCACCAAACAGACTTTGTTTTCTTCAGGAATTATGTCCAACTTTGTTCTAGACCAGCCACCAAAAAGCACCCCCAAACAAGTATATAAATACTCGTGCATCACTAAAATAAACATGAGTCGGCCCTGGGTTTCATATAGAAAGAAGAAAGAAAGAAATTATTTTAACGTCCACCAGGCTAAATATAGCCTATGGGACATATTGCTTCTTCATCTACTTGATGTATTCGGCCCTTTTTCTGTGAAGCTTCACAATGAATGCTCCCAGCTTCTCGACAAACCCCTCGCTAAATAGATTATCCCAAGAGCTCATTGCCAACATATCTGCATAACTTTCTCTATTTTCTTTGAAGGCCTCACATTCTAAAATGAAATGTTTTTCTGTTTCCACTTTTCCGGAAGAACAAAAAATGCATACCCTTTCCTCCCACACTTCCTTTGGCCTTTTCCAGCACCCCGTTTCACAACGGAGTTGATGAGAAGTAGTCCTTAACTGAGCAATAAGAATTTTGGCTCTCCAAGAGATATTGGCCTCTATGTATGCTTTTGGTTGATGATTATGAGTAGGATTAAACACTTCAATTTAGTAATTTTTCTTTCTTCTTAGCTCCTTATCCCAAGTACGTTTATGGAAATTTTCCATAACAAAAGCATTTATCTCTTTGTTGTTTATGGGACACGCGTTCAAGCAAATACCCCATTTACTAAACCATTTGTTATTTTGCTGCATCCAAGTTTTTTTGCTCTTGCGCAATCTATCATTAAAGACAACCTTAGGCCATCTACCATCTTCCATTTGCTCAATTTTTTTTAAATACCTTATGACTCACACCATAGCAATTGTTTCAATAGGAGAAGCCCCTGTTTCACTTAACAAGATATCATAAGGAACTGCACTTTTCATCTTAAATTTGTTTGTAATCAAACGCTTCTGAATTTTCTCAATTTGTCTCCACTACATGTCGAAATAGCCCACAGTTCACAACCATAGAGAATCACCGGAATCAGTAGAAGCCCAAAAAGAGTTTGAGTGGTCTTCCAGTCCCATAACTCTACCTCTCGACACCTATTTTGAAAAGCATAAAATGTTTCCAACCCCCCAAAGTTCTTTTCTTTCTACAACCATTTCAGCATAGATTTTTGTTGAAGTCAATCCCGAGGTATTTGCAATCCGCAACTTCTTCCAGAATGTTGCCTTCAAAGTAGAACTGATGTTGGTTATGTTTTCTTTTCTTAGAGAAGACCACTACTTTCGTTTTGCTTATATTGACTTGCGTCCCCATACTTCTACAAAAATGCTCAAGGGATAGTAAGTGTTCTTGCAAACCAAGAGCCGATTTAGCAATCAGAATAAGGTCATCTGCATACAAAAGAAGCTTTATAACAAACTTGCACAAATAGATACCATCACCCCCTTGTGAATTTAACCACTCCTCAAGCTTGTCGATATATAAACCAAAAAGGGTAGGAGACAATGGGCAACCTTGCTTGACCCTTATATCGCTTCTAAAACTTTCAGAAATGCCTACTGAAGTTCTAATTTTGACTTTCACATCTTCATACAACCTATGCACAACTGCTCTCAAATGTTTAGGAACCCCAAGTTCCTCCATTCTCTGCCAAAGTTGATCCCTAGGAACCGAGTCAATCGCTTTTCTGAAATCAATAAAGCAACAAAAGACTTCTTCCTTTTTCTCCCAAACTTTTTCAATGATGTGCCTTAAAGTTATGTAATGATCGATTGTGGAATGTTTAGGTCTAAAACCTGCTTGCCCTTTAGCACGCTTATCTCTTTCTTCTGCCCACTTGCTAATTTTGTTTTCTAGCATGCTTCCAAATAGCTTTTCAAACAAAGGGTTTATCATGATGGTCCAGTAATTGGAGGGATTATTGACGTCACCGCTCTTGAAAAGAGGTATTGCCAAACTAGTTGACCAATTTATGGGGAGCCCTTGTTGTATGATGTTGTTGAAGATTTTTGTAATGTGAGGTGCAAGAATCTTTGAGCCCCACTTTAGATATTTTGCTTGGAGTTCAGTTAAGTCTTTTGCTTTTCCAACACCCAACTTCTTGATACCCATCTCTGCCTCTTGTACCGTGAAGAGTTCAGTGTCAGTGTTGACCAAGGGGGGAGGGTCAACCTTGGGAACCTGCTCATAGAGTTGTCTTGCATAATCAAACCATTTAGAAGCTGTAATATTATTTCCAATTTGTATCTTTTTCGGTTGGAGCTCCTTCCAAAATAATTTGGGATTATTTTTCCCAAGGAAGATTAGTTCTTCCCTCCTTGAAACCTTAAAATCAGCGTTTTTCTTGCTTAATAACTGCTTGTACGATTTGAGCTTTATGTTATCCTTGTTTGACTCTTTCCACATTCTCCTTGCCTTTTTGCATTCCTCGTCAAACCAAGCATTAACCGAAAAGCAATTTGTTTCAAACTTCTTAATTTTTGTTCTTTTGAACTTTGCAAGTGTGCATTGAATTAAATGTGTTAATTCATGACTATGAAGGCTGTGAATTGTAATTTTCTCATTCTCAAAGAACCTCTCTAGCGTCATTTTGAAGGTATTACAATTTTCTGGCGTCAAAAGAATTCTGCCCTGTGGGAGATTTTGTTGGACATGCTGAATTTTTTACTCTAATTTTTTTTTCCAATCCAAGAGAAACATAAATAAATTGGCTTGTGATCTGATTTCAAATCCCACAGCTGATCTCCAACCAAAACTTCTTCCATTTTCTCACACAAACTATGCAAGCAAATTACATAATCTACCACACTTGCTCCATTGTAAGTATTGCAAGTGATATTACCGGACTTTGCCCATCTAGTCAAGCCATTACAAATGACTAAATCAAAGGCCCCACATAGAGTAAGCAATTTTTCACCAAAGAGATTGCAGCCCTTGTCCTCTGAAATTCTTTCCCACTAATGATTACTTTCTTCTGTAAGCCAAATAGGGTCACAATCATCTTTACAACAAATAATACTAGCTTGCTCACTTGCAGTCCTAGCATTGAGATCACCCACTATAAGGATTGCACCTAGATGTGAATTTGTTGCAATATCCGCTTTTAAACCTACAAAGAGCCCTCTACCTTTGTAGATTTTTTAAACCTGTGGCGCAAAATAGCATGCTGCAATTCTGATGTGGTTTCCATTTTCTGATATTTTAAACCAAATGAATTGCTTATTTGAGTCTTCTTTTTTTAACTGAATAAGACGACCTTCTTTCTCCCTTACTAAAACCATGATAACCCCGTGCCCTTTGCCATTCCCTGCTGCCTTGTTCCACACTGCCATCTTCCAATATCCTTCAAAAAAAGGTGTTTTGCACCCTTCATGCTCATGTGTTTCTATGAGGCAAATTATGTCTCTATTTTCCGCAGTAGGCCCTAACCCAGGTCCTCGTCTCCATGGGTAACCTCTGTAGTTCCAACAAACTAATCTTAAGGAAACCTGGGTATGACTTGATTGCTATTTATTTTGACATGCAAGACTCACATTTGAGTCTTTGTCCCTGTTTTCTCACACTGACCTTGCTTTCTGATTTCCTGTTAAAGAGTTTGTTGCCTCTTCTTTATTACCATCTTGCTGCTCTGTTCTGGAAGGAGGTCCAAATTGCGCTATCACAGCGTTGCCTTTATAAATCCATGCTCTCTTTCCTTCATCTCTTGCTACCGTAACCTTAACAATTTCCTCCCTTCTTTCCTCCTGTTGTTTTACAGTTAAATCTTCTTCTATGAAAAAACGAGAACCCCTCAAGAGATGTTTCTTGCTTAGAATAATATATTTATCACGCAAGCTAGACATAATGACTTTTATGGGCCTGGCTCTCTCCCCGTTAAACTTAACCACCCTCCATGCTTCACATATTTGTCCTTGCCATAGCAACTTGTCTTTCAAGAAGTCTCTTGCAAGGTCAAGAGTACATTCATTTTTCCCATAGTCTTTCACCCCTTTAATAGTTATGTTTGCTGCCCTATTTTGTCTTTCCTTGCCTTCACTATCTTGCATGTTGTCAACCTGAATATTTGTTTCTCCTTCCTTATTAGCAGAATTGCTAATAACTTGAGCCCAAATTTAGGAAACTTTGGTGGAATCTCCTTTCGTTTCTTCTCTTGCGTTCTCTTCATGGTTGTTTATTTGGGCAATCATTTTCCCTTTATCCTGGGATGATTTCACATTCACCACCTCTGTACTTTCCACTACAGATTTCTTTTTGTTTTGCACATCCGCCTTCATGCGTTGCCATTCTGTCTTCCCTATCAAGAGAGCTTCCTATAGCAATGCCACTTGTTCTTTTAAAATTTTATTGATTTCTGCTAACGCATTGTTCTCAGCCATTATTATATGAATTTTATGATCTCTTTCCTGCCCTTTAGCTTCTCAAAACCTCCAACCTTTGTTTTGCATTTAACAATTCTTTCCCCTTTATTAGGTCTTCTCATGGACAGGTCGACCCTCCTTATCATCAAATATTATACCAAAAGAAGAGCGCAGTTAAGCCATTCTATTCCCCAGTGCTGTAGATGCTCTGCTGAGTGCTCTTGATATGACCATGATTGAACGAGGGCAATATCTCCTTCAAAAATTTATTTTCACAACTGTCAAAGTAAGGTCTTCGTAAGTTAAGGATCCTGTCACATGATTTAGGGCAGGGGCTGACAGTATGTAATTCAATGCCACTTTTGAGCTATAAGCAGAATGAGATTTGCCTGGCTCAAGAATTTATGAATCCTCTGCAACAGTACAGATCTTCGAGTCACAGTCTACTAAACCATATGTGCAATCACTATTCTCCAGAATGGTAGATAACAATGCCAATCACTTCCAGCTTCCAAGAACAATGAAGTTATGCATGCACTGATGATTCTCAAATTTATGATTCATTCTGTAAATCTAATGTAGATAAGGCAACTTATAAGGTAGAAAGTTATGGTTTCCATCAAGTCTTTAAAAATAATGACCAAAGAATAGAACAAATATCACTTCAAACATCTATACCTCTGCTTCCAAAAACGTATTGATGTTGCTTCAGCTATGGAGAGTTTTCTAGTGGAAGTGAGAGGCTACTTAGTAACTTACAACCTCAAGGCAATCCAACAAAGTACTGGGATTACTCATATACAAATAGCAAAGATAATCCAGCATGTGAAGAAGTCCTTGTGGCACAAGATCATTCAGCTTGGAGAATGCTTAGCTCCAGAAATGAAAATTGTTTTAAAACTGCACATGTATAGGCAATTGCCAGACAGTTATTCCTTCCAGCCAGCAAGATGATACCTACCAAGTTTCAGAGAACAACCAAGTATTCATAGCAAAACGCCTTCAATCATGCATTACACACACACCTTATGATCATTTCTCATATTTACTGAGTTCTGATATTGCAGAAGTAAAGCAGGCTGGGAACCCTGTAGAAAGAAATTTATTCTCTTAAGATGATACTGAAATCTCCCAAGCAAGAAGCTAGGAGAAGCATAGTCATCGATGGGCATGCAATCCAAATCAGTCAAATGAAAGTGAAGAGACTGTTGTCGCTATCATTCATTTGTGCGTAGACAAAGCTGGATTTAAATTGTCGAGGCATGTAGTTATTAGAACAAGGACCACATATCCTACAACATCCAGCCAATTACTGTAATGTTAGAACTGGCGTTGTCACTTGATATAGACAATATAGTAACAAGGACTGGATATCCTACTACATCCAGCACTATAGTTGCTTTGGGGAAAAGCAATTCAAAGAGGGGGCACCATTGTGATACCTAAGGAAAAACACAGTAATTCTAGTTCATAAGATGCTTCCAATAATCATGCTCAAGCATAATCTTCCATGGCTTTGATAAGCCTTAGCAGCACTACCTAGCAACGCTTAAAATACCATTTCTTGTATTCTCTTAAGATAATGTCCTTATCTTCCCTGAGTTGGCATCCTTATATTCTCCAAAATAGTATTTTACCTTATCTTATCTAAGTTAGGACTCTTATCTGTCTTTTTCTAACTTAGCATTCTTAACTTAGCTTGTCCCCTCTAGGACCTTTCTTACAATTGTCCTTATCTTATGCTATTGTTTTCTTGTGTAATTTGGGAGATATAAGAATTTATTTAAACAAAGCAGTGCTAGGGTTCACGGGAGGGTTTTGGAGAATTGTTTTATAGGTAGCCTATGAGATACAGTATTCTAATTCCCTGTACATCACCCATACTGCCGTTGAGACTTAGGCCTGAGTTGGCACCCCTAACTCCTCAGGAAAGTTACCTACCTCATGTAATTGTCTGTAATAATAAAAGCAACTGTATGTACTCTGTATCTATTTTCATGTTTTTTGCATGGTTCCCCTGGCTGGAAATTTTTCATATTTCTGTTTAGAAATTCAATTTTCTCATTTCAGTCCAGAGATAATCATGTTTTAGCTTCAGATGTAAGTTCTCCAATTTTCAGCTCAGATTTCAGTTATAACAGTCGCTTATCCAGTCAGTTTGCTAGCAATTATCAAATTATGTGCATAACAGTGTACTCCGTCAGTACCTGCAAGTTAGCATTAAAATAGTAAGCACAATGTAACAAATTTAAAATGTAAACTGTGCGCCTCCATGAAATCAGTTAAACAGGTTTCGAATAACTATAGAAGGGCTTGGAAAGATGGTAGCTGTCACAGGACCATTTATCAGCCGATAGAATGGAAAACAATCTTACTAAGAGATATACATGTAATTTACAAAGTTTGTATTTGGTTAAACATTAGAGCAGTTAAGTATCAAGCAGCTTAAGGTGATTGGGGATTCACGTCTGACTATCAATCAACTGTTCAAACTCCAATCTGGAACCTTTGCTCCATCTCCTGGTCTGTGGGCACGAATCAAGTTATGACTTACACGCTTCGATAAGGTGGCAGCATTCCATATTTTAAGAGGACAGAACTCCTTGGCTGATACCCAAGCCAATGTAGGAGTAAGGTTACAAGAAGGACTTTTAAAAAGGGGGGCCACCCCCTCCCACCACCCCATTCCATAATGAATCTAATATGCATGGAAGCAACACAGCGCCAACAGGAGCAGTGACGCAGGAGCCATGGGTTAGATGGAAGTTATTTTATTTTATAATTCTGTATATTTTGTTTCTGCCCAAAATAAATTAATTTCTTCTGTAGAATTTATAGCAGCAAGGTAGTAGGAAAAGGCACTGCAGGGTTTTTTACAATACTGCTAATTACACTATGCAAGGGGGTGTTTCTGTCTCTGAGTGGATACCACTCAGAACATGAACTTCTTTTGAACCCTGTACCTGTAGCTGTGCAGGAACTCAGCCATTTTTTATGATATCAATGAAATTAACAGTTCCAGTTTAAAAAAAAAAATACATTAGAGCACTTACCTTAACCCATCTCCAAAGAGACAAATGAAAAATTTTGTTAAGCAATTCTTGCTTCTTATTCAAAATCTCTGTGGTAAATCTTCATTTTGACCTTTTGTTGCAGTTCAAAACATTGTGACAGGACCTCCATGCAAGGCCAGACCAAAAGGATAGTGACATCAATGAATTAAAGACTGTAGTTGAGATTCTTAAGAAGGTATAGCACGACGTGGTGATTCCCGTGTAGAAAAGCAATGATCAAGGTTCAAGAATCAAGAAGGATCATAAATCTTGAAAGACACCTGTTTCCAGCTTGACAATGCCAGCACCAACATTTAGAAGCAGATCAGAGAAAATGAAAAAGAGCTCGATGAACTAAGAGTCATTGTTCGCAAATGGACAGTCACAGTAAAAGATCTCATCAAGAAACTTTCAAGATGAAATGAATTGAAGTGAGGGCGTGATCAATGACCCCGTTGCCGATATTGTCGATCATGACACTCCATGCAAACAATCATGCTGAGAATCATGTTGTTGCAGGTGCCTCACACGGAGTTTTTGAAAAATTCAATAGATTAGCCTAATGCTAACTTGTCGGTTGGGCACCCAGGTTTGATTCCCAGCATTTTGGTGTTAACCTCTCTCAACTACCAGAGAATCTCCAACGACCCAGGAGATTGCCCCACTACAGCCAAAAAAATGGAGAGTTTCTGTTTGAAAAGGAAAATGGTAACTCAATGTGTATGTGTTTGTAAACGATATGGT
The DNA here is from genome assembly GCA_000404065.3 of Pinus taeda. NCBI lineage: Eukaryota > Viridiplantae > Streptophyta > Pinopsida > Pinales > Pinaceae > Pinus > Pinus taeda. The sequence goes on along the minus strand of APFE031464439.1, from coordinate 88,296 downwards.
TAAGCCGACTCTCGGAATTCAATGCCATACGTGTATGTAATGTAACGATATTGCTTATGAATGTATAGCATTGTACTTCCGTTGAGAAAAAGAGATCTTTTTTAAAAAAGATAGCCTTTTCCCATTTTTCACTTCTAACCAGTCTTTTGACTTTGAATATGACAGATTAAAAATTGCTATCAAACATAACTTAATTCGATCGCAAAGTGCAGTACCTTTGTAGACGATAGACCTTATATGTGTATTGGCCCCTCCCAAATTCATCATCTTCAAAGGATCTGTTCTCTAATACCTCAACTCCTTCATCTCCTGTCGTGCTCTGTTGCTGCAGCTTCATGACCATGTACATCTGTCCTATTTGATACTGTGGATGATTTCCACAAGATCAAACAACAAAATGTCATATTTCATGCCAAACCCATATGCAAATTTGGAATCTAGTTCTATTTTATGGATGCCTCTTTGCACACAGAAACAAACTGATTGTAATTGTAGTCAATGCTAACATCTTTATATTGAAAACAGACGCCATTGTTGTGAAACCATCGCTTCATGTAACAGAATGTATGAGGAAACACAAACAGAAAGAACCATCCACTACTTACCTCTTCCAAAGACAGGGGCATCACCACTCGGCTGAAGTAATGTTCGCCAATTGGCATCCAGTCAAGGAATTTACAAGCTCGAATCTTTGAGAATTCTTTCACAATATATAGAACACAATCTCCTACCCATTCGTATGCATTTATGCTATGTTGTCTGTCTGTTATATATATGAAAAATGTTAATTCCCCAATAGGGTCTCCATGAAATTTCTGTAGGTAGTTTCCCGCTCACTCACAAAAACAGCTGACTAAATTCAGACGAACACTGTATGAGAATGAGCAGATACAGAATCTGATTTAAACAAATAAAAATTAACAGGGGAGGATACAATTCTGTGATTTGAACCATGGCTGCTGCTGTGCTGCTTCCAATTACTTCGACGAGGACGGGCGAGAGACCGCCTATATGTGAAAACAGGAAAACCAAAGCGAAAGAACTTTTTGTCTGCCGAGAGGATCAAAAATCTCACCTAGATGCCCTCGGATTGTCCATTCTTCGACTTTGTAGGATTGGTACGTGCCTTTCCTTTAATAGTGAAGCGCACGTAATTGACTCGAGTCTGTATTTTATTTGGATATTATTTGAGGAGGAGATGACAACTGAAATCCAATGACTTCTCTGCCTTAATGGTATTTTGCACTTAACAAAATATTAAATAATAAAAATACATTTCAGGCTGATTACAGTTGGGCACTTGACAAACATCGCCTGTCAATTAAAAAGCAAATGCACCCCACGTAAACATACATTCCTGCAAGTGCAAGTGAGTTTGAAAGAGCTGACCACTGTCATCATTATTATTATTGTGTGGGAGAAGTGTTTGGTTTGCCATATGACAAAGGGTTTCAGCCTCACCGTGTGTATGGGAGCAGCATCTTGGTCAAATTTGAAGGGTTTATTTTCTTTATTTTTAATGCAGAGAAGCAGTAAGATTAATTATATTTCAATAGTTTCAAAATAAATATTACTTTTAAAAAAATAAAAATCAATATAATTTTAAATTTTTCCAATATCAAAAAATAATATAAAATTTCAATTATATTTTATAATTTTGGATATAATTTTCTTTTCAAAATCATACTTTCTTTTAATATTTTAAATGATAATCTAAAACGGTAAACACAGTGTTAATAAAGAATTTTTGTAAACATGTATATAAGAAACTCTTTGTTTTATTTATCTATATGATAAGTGGCATTATAATTTAGTTTCATAATTCAATTATATCATCATTATTCTTGATTACGGTATTCATTTTTGTTATAGATCTCATTAAAAAGGAAAAAGTTGTCCTAAACTTTGAGGACTTCGTTGAAAGGGCATATTCTATCAAAACACTATAAAATCTATGAAGAAAGCCTATACCTTATAGGGAGTTAGGAACTCTAAACCTAGCATAATTACACCCATTGCTTATTATGTAGGCTAAAATGTCTATAATTTGGAGATTCTTAAGGTTGATACAAACACAAGGCTTAACAAGATTTATCATCAAGACCACCAACTATGGGGATCTTATTGAGGTTTTGGTTGCTCACTCTAATTGTCAAACCATGCAAAATTGTAAAAATCCCGCCTTTCTACCCCTTATTATTGTATGTGGTAATAATTGTAAAGGCCAATGTGGTAACCACAACGCGATGAGACAATCTTGTACATAATTCAAATATTAAATTGTTTTCTTGAAAATATGAAATGCAAGTCTGAAGAGAGGGACACACGAATCCAAGTCTAAGGGACAACAGAGAAGTGGGAGAGTGGTATATGGTGGCATAACAGATCAAACTGCCACCTAACAGATGGAAAAGACATGATTGGATAGGGGAAGTGCCCATGTTTCTTGAATCCACAATGCGAGGAAAGGAAAAGTTCAACAGTATTGCAAGATACAAAGGGACTCAAGGAAAAATAAGAGGTGAGAAGGAAAAAGATAGTGAAAAGAAGAGGCGACAATAGAGAAAGAAGGACGAAACCTTGGGCATGGAGCACAGGAGCAATGTTGGAAGTGCAACCAAGTCTTGTACTCTAAAATTGAGGTGTTTATCCCTTGTATTGATGTGTTGAGGTCATTGGATTGTGTGCGTCCAAGCCTGACTGGGCATTAGGAGGCTTAGAGGAGGACTAAACCACAAGTTATTGTTGAGTAAGTTAATAAACCAGTAAGTGCTTGTTGAATAAGTTGATAAACCGCTAAGTGTTTGTTGAATGGGATAATAAACCACTCAAGTGCTTGCTGCAAATCTAATAAACCACTTGGCAGGGCTAACTGAGCCATTGTGGTGCTTGTCGTGAGGCTAATAAACCATCTATAAAGTTGGCTATAAGCTTTTGTAGTGCTTGCTTTGATAATACAATTGATAAACCACCTAGATAGTAGGTTTAAACTCCTCGAACTAAGCAATACCCTAGTTGAGCCTTGGGTGAATTCCCTGAGCAACCGTCCCCTCGGGCTTTGGGTCCAGCTCAAGGGTGGATATTTGGAAGAGAGGTTGCAGTGTAGTTGGCCTATGGTTGGTTGGAGAGTTGAAGTCCCTCCTTCGTTTGCCAGCAATTTCAAGTTATTCAGATAAGTATAATGGCTCGTGTATAAATGAACTTTGGATGATGAAATTGTCTAATATGCTATTGGCAAATTTATGGTTCAACGCTACTCAGGAAGGTTGTTGAATTCATTGAATGTTCGTTGTGAATGAGTTTTCTTACATGTATTTATGGTAACTTGTGTGTGTATGTTAAGTGAGGATTCAATTAGTGTTGGAAGTTACTTGGTATAAGAGTGGTGCAATGATTTTATAGTTTATATGCACTTGCACTTTGTTTTGAGATCTTGATATTCACTAAACAGAGCTTAGTCTGTAGCTTTTTTGTGAAATTTGGCCTTTGGATCCATGTATCTCTTTTGTTTAAAATCCTTGGTAAATGAAGTTATGTTGGTGTCCTTGAGCTCTTGTGGACATGGCCTAGTATCTCTGAAGGTTTGATCCTAGGATTTGGCCATTGTCTTAGAAAGTTGGCATTCTAGTAGAAGCACCAACTTTTTAGGAAATTCTCGTAAATTCCCTTGATCTTTACTTCTTTGTAGAGCCTTTACAGTAATTTGGGACTTATCTGGGACTGGATGACCCTTTTAATGAATGTTGTGTCTGGGTTGGATACTTCTTCACCGCCCAAGTGTCATTTGTATCTGGATACTTGAGGAGGCAACTCTCAAGTTCATTCTTGGATGCATCCAGTAATCAGGAAAATTTGGATATTATGCGTGTCTAAGATCTGGGGCTGGCAAGTAGTACACACCATTGTGGATCCCCAGACATTTGCTAAGTCAAATCTCCTTAAATGAAGTCAAGTAGTATGGAGATTTGACAATCTAAGGTACATCAATAGTGGACAATTGCATATCACCTCGGATTGCTCTAGGTCTTTATATAATGTGAAACGATTGCATAACACGAAGTGGTCCTGGTGGGGCCCATGCACCAGTGTTGACATGGAAGCACCACATGGACGCCACATGATAGAGGTGAGTTGGTATGGAATTGTGTTAATGTTGAGGCAAAACCTTGCCACCGCCCATTGTTGGCCATCATAACATCTATGCGATACAATATGGAATGGGTAGCGATAGTAAAGCAATGGCAACAACTGCTGTGAAAAGGTCATTCGTTTGGCTCATCAATTGACATATTAGTCATTGGAGATTTTCCCAACGCAATTAAACTCTTTGATAGTCCAAAGGTTGAGAATGGCGATAGAGACAGGAAATTCTTCATCATTTGATGAAATTGCAAGGTATAATCATTGAATATACTCATCCTCACATTGGACCAATCATCATTAACAGGTGCTCACCTTGAGTAGTGCAATCAGGGATCCACAAGATCGATGGTTGGCAGACCCCATGAACATGGTGTTTAATGCTTGGGCCCCATTAACAACAAATATTTTGAACAACATGATTGCATAAATGGGATAAATCTACAACCTAGCAAAATCACTGTCCCCCTAGTCTGCGGTATGTTATCATTCGAGTGGGCCATGAGGGAAATCGCTAGGTTAATGCCAGTGTGCGTGGAAGGACCCCTCATCATGTTTACTAAACTAGGTATACACCCCACCCCTATGGAAACCACTCTAGTTTTTAGAATCTTGAGTCGGACATAACATTAAACCTTTGTATTGGATGAAGGTTTGATTCTAATGGAACCTGCGTACTGGGATTGATGTGGCAAGTGCCACGAGGACCTGGCAGTGGTCACATGGGGATACCCTACTAATGTGGCATTATTTATTTGGTTAAACTTCAAATAGGCATAACTTTCAATCCATGAGTCAAATTGAGATGAGGTTTATATCATCGAAAATCTCTCATGAGATAGACACAATGGTGGTAAATAATTTTAATTCTGCAACCTTTGGATAAGTAGGATTTTCGTAACCCCATTTTCAAGAGAAAATTTGGAGTTCGGGTTAGATTGTTAAGTAACACATCCTTCAACTTGAGCTAGTATAAGGGGGTGGGAGGGACTATTATAAAGTGGTATCAGAGTGAAGGTTCAATATTAGACATGAAGAGGCTCTCACACACATAGGATAAACACTTAATCTGATAGTTTAATTGCTATATACTCATGTGTATTGATTTTTGACCTACAACTGGTATTATTGTTGGCTTGATAGATTACCAATATGTTATGTTGTTTTCTAAAATGCATATTAACATGGGGTTTGATTTTACAACTAGTTTTGAATCAACATGCTTATTGCAAATATACCAAGGTGATGAGTAAATATATTTAATTGTGTTTGATTTAACTAATAGTTGTGTGTGTGTACCAACGCAAAGAGAGATTAAAAAACACAAAATTACAATGAGATATATATGAATGATAAGTATAATGGTACAATGCAGCATGGACAAATCCCATCATTATCAGTAAGAGGACTTGGTTAGGAAGAAGTTAGATGAAAATTCCCCCGATTAGATGGATACTCTCAGGAGCTTGAGAGTTGAATTGAGAAGTTGCAAGGAAGACAATAAAAAGATTATTAGAGAAAAAGAAAGGAAAGCATAGGCAAATGCAATGATTTTGCAGAGCTTACTAGACCTACAAAGGCATAAGCAGCATGAGCTCGATGTCAATATATAGGCAAGCACAAATCCAAGCCAAGCCTACTAAAGGTCCAAAAGCAAAGACTGGAAAACAATAAGGTAGGAGGCAGCGAGTCAAGGAAAAGACGTAGGCAACTAAGTGAAGACACAGTGAGAGAAGAAATATCACTTAGCAGTCTAGAAAAAGAGTCAAGCAGTTGTGACAATTTGTCTAGTGCTACAACCAGAACTCACCATCAACAAAGAAGAAGTGAGAAGAGCTTAATGCTAGAAGAGTTAAATAAAGCAAGTCCCTCTACTTTCATTGGAGAAATAAAGAAGGCTAAAGAGATAGAGGCTTGGTTGTTGGGAATGAAGAAATACTTTAAAGTGCATGACTACTCTGAAAACATGAAGGATAGAGTAGCCATTTTCAGCTTGAGGGGAAATATTGATATCTAGTGGGAGGATTTGAGAAACGTTAAGGACATTAAGGAGAAGGAACTTTCATGGAGAAAGTTTTAGAAATATTTTTGGGAGAAGTACTTGTCTGAGAGGTACTATGATAGCAAAGTTAAGGATTCCATGAGCATAAGCTAAGGAATCTTACTGTTCCTGAGTACACAAACATATTTTTGTAGTTGTCGAGGTATGTGCCATATATTAGGGAAGAGAAGGTGAAGATTCAAAGGTACCTATGTGGGTTATTGCAAGCTTATTGAGACATGATTAAGCTTGATGAGCCAAGAACATTATAGGACACTAATTGAAATGCCAAATATTGATATAAGCAATCCAACATAGAGTTGAGTTTCGAACATAATGGAAAAAGAGAGATAAGACCATCTTTAAGGGAAAAGGGCCAAAATCCTTAGGATATAAGCAAGGAGGGAGGAATGTGAAGTTCACCACTATTAAGAAGAATGAGTATCAACAAAAACCCACTAATGCCAACAAAAATTGTCCCACTAAACTAGAAAGATAAGAGGTCAACGAGTTTAGGAAAGGACCCTTACAATGTTGGACATGTGGAGAGAAACATCTACGGAGAGATTGTCCTCAGCAACATCAAAATGGAAAAAGGTTGTACAATGTTGAAGAATGTAACTAGTTTCAGTCTTCATAATTGAAATGTATTTATTAAAATAAATGAAAAAAATATTATTAAAGAAATTGACTTATTAAAGCATAGGTTTCATGCTTGGGTTAATGGTTTATAGGTCAGAGCCTCCATTGTAGGATTCTAGGGTTTATCTAAAGTGTCATTGTCCATGTCATAATGTAATATACCCTTCTTGGACATTGTCAATCAAGAAACAAATTTATTATGATGTAAATTAGGTCTTCTAGGCCTCCTCCACCAAGTCGACCTAATTGAGGGGCAAAATCTCCTATATAAAGGCAGCAACTCGACCTCATTTGGAGCACTCACTCATCAAGTTCGATATGTAATTTCTAGGACTGGAAAGGGGTGTGAAATTCAAGGAACAAGAAGGAAAGGGCTAGCGAAAAAGAAGAAGGACTTTGTCAAGCACTAGAAGTCGATATTTTCTCTCTCCTTATCTCACATGTGTGAAGTTGTTGGGCCAAAGTTTTGAAGTAGTTGAGGTCAAAGTTCTGGATTTTTACTAGGGGCCAAAATTCTAAAGTTGTTGGGGGTCGAAGTTCTAGATTGTTGTTGGGTTGTAGTTGTTGAATAATAAGGGACTATCGAAGTTTGTTGAATCATATTGGAAGGCTAGTTTGGTGGAGGAGGAAGGTATTTTAGGTCTAAGGTCTCGGTCTATCTCAATTTAGTTTACTAATGGAAGAGTTTGACTGGGTTTTCCCCTATAGATGGGTTTTAGACCTAGCTGATAACCTACATCTGGTGTTGTTGATCTTCATGTTTTGTTTTGATGATTGCTTGATGAAACAAATATAAAAGAAGAACATAAGAAAGTTAATAAGAACTCAAAGATATCAAAAGTAATTATCAACATAATAAAATATTTCTGCCTTTTTTATTTTCTAACATGGTTTCAGAGCTAAGGTGAATAAGGAAGAAAAAGGAACTTGAAATCTATTGAAGAAAGAGGGGATCAAAGGAAGGCCATTATAGAAAAATGAATATACAAGGATACAACTATCTATAGGAACTGTGTCAAATACAATGAAGGGAGAAACCAAGCTAGAAGGAGCCTCCAACTATAGGGCACTGAAAAATAGGATAGATCTTATCCTCACTAAGCACAAAAGTTTTGAACCTTGTTCAAGGAAATTTCAAGAAGCCTACAAATAATGCAGGAAAGGAGAAGTTTTGAGAAACTGAAATCTTGGCCATGAATCTGATAGTAGATGGAGTAAAAGACAACCTAATTCCATACATATCCAACACAGAATCTACTCAAGAAATGTATGAAGCTCTTTCCAAATAATTCACCATCAAGAACATTAGTTAGATTGCTAGCCTCAAGAATGAATTAAGGACAATAAGGATGACAATAGACAATATTGTGTCATCATATTCTGTAAGGATTTCTAGAACAAGAGATGAACTCCAAGCTATAGATGAAGTGGTACCAGAAAAGGTACTTGTGATTGTTGCACTTCTAGGTCTATCAAAATCATGGAGCTTATTTGCATCAAGAATTGGTAGTTGAGAATACACCCCTACCTTTGAACAAATGTGGAATGCATGCAGTCAAGAAGAAGCTTGCTTATCATTAGTAAACAACAATAAGGATGATGAAGAAGACAACCCCTGTAATGCCTACTTTTCTCATCACAAGAAGAAGGGAACATTCAATAAGTTCAAAGGAACATGGAAGAAAGTTGACCTATCCAAGATGGAATGCTACAATTGCCATAAGATGGGTCATTACAAAAGCCATTGTCCTGAAGATCCAAGGAATAAGAAGAGAGAAACAGAACATGTGAATGTTGCTAATGAAGCTCCACCTAAGAGAAACAAGACTGAAAAATCTGAAATCGAGGACCTATTTTCCAAAGATTCTTAGGGAATATTATCCCTAGCATATCTTTCTATCTTAAGTTTTGCAATGTTTTCTTTTATGTTTTGATTTCTAAAAATTCTAAAAAATATATCTTGTTAGAACACTTCTAGATTTTCTGAAGTGTAGGTATCCCTCAAAGGACTATATTAGGAGGGAAACTCCACCATTTTACTAAAATATAAGTATCTTGTTCCTTGTTTCCTCTGTTATGTTTGGTTTTCTCCTCATATCGAGGTTTTCTTATATTGTATACTAATAACCTTTTCTTTGTACTTTCCTTGTTAGGAAATCTTGCAGAACGCACAAAGGTTATGGAGGAGGCTTCAAAGGAAAGACTTGAACCATGAAAGAAGTTTTATTGCAAAGGAAGCTCTTCAAGAACTGAAGTCCTACAAGATTTGTGAAAGAACAACATAAGGTATGTTTCAAAGTACAACTTTTGGTACAAGGTTCTCTTCATACAATAGGTGTGACCATTCTCTTTTGAAATTTACTTTATAGTACTGACATCGTTATATCTAGGATTTTGAATCACAAAGATTCTTGTTAGGGTGATTAATCATTAGATTGAATCTACCCCTGTTATATTATCTCTTGTTACTTGATCATTCTTATGAAACTCTAAACTTTAGGGTTCATTGTCAAACCCTAGCCTTTTGTTGCTAAGGGCATGTCAATGTTAATAATGAAACCATAGTCCCCTAGGGATTGTTGATAAAGTCTAGAACATATGTTGAAATCCTATTCTTTTGAAGTTTAGGGTTTTTGTCATATCGTGGTAAAAACCATGGTCCTTTAGGGTTTGTTGTTAATGTGTAGGTCATATAGTGAAACCCTATATATTTAGGCTTTGGTGAATTAGGGTTCATAAACAAAACCCTTGTAACAAGATCCTAGGAATGAAACCCTTGGTATATATTCATATGTATGATTAAAACTCTAGCTTGGTCAAAATTGTTGTATATCTAACTTTGATGTATAAATGTTTGTGTCTTGGGTTTACCTAGTAGATATTGATGTGAAATGCATCCTAGACATGTATATGTGAGTATGCTAACTTAATTGTTGATGCTCATGTTTTAGTTTGTGAAATCTAGGGTTTGTAACAAAACCCTAGTAGAGATTGATATTCTAGGATATGATGATATTGTTTTTGGTTATTGATATGATTCAACTTTGATGATAAAATCTAGGGTTTGCAACAAACCCTAGTAGAGTCTAACATGAAATTCTAAAAGCATGTTTTTGAAACCATAGATGTATAGTACTATGATCAGATTACTATTTGATTGAATCTAAGGCTTTGTGTCTCGAAGAAGGAATCTAGGGTTTATGACAAAACCCTAGCATGATGTTGAAGTCTAGCATATAAAAGATGTAACCCTTGTTGATTATGAACCTAACTAGGTTTAGGTATTTGATGTCTAAAGCATGAACAATTTGATGCTTCCATTCTAGTAACATGATTTTGATATAGGTGACTTTATGCTTCTGTATATTTGTATTGTACTTGCTAAAAAGGTTTTGCAGGTACTTGATCTTTAATTGAAAATGTTCATAATGAAGATTATGATCAAAGATAAACTTGATCACATGAATAAAACTTTGAAAGGATGAAGTTTCTCCCATGTTATGATGTTGTTGATCTCCCTAAGTTGAGAGGGAGTCTGGATAGAAGAAAAGGTATATCTCCCCAAGTTAAGAGGGAGGGCATATTACGACAATCATAATAAATACCTTGAAGAAAGAATGAGACTGAAGTACAACAAATATATGATTCATGATGTTACAAACAAAAGACTTAAAGAAATACTGAGGTTGTGTTTTGGTGCTACTAAAGTAGTGAAAGAAGAAAGCTTTCAACAAAATTATATATGGATAACTTGATGATGATATGAGTAGCATCAAAATGATTGAGGACTTTGAAGGTTTGTGTTTACTTGAATATGTATTTAAAGGTTTATTAGTGATTGGGGTTGTGATTGTGCAGGATCTCTCCATAAAAAGGTTGAATGTTTGAAGCATGCTTGGGGTGATGGATATATATATGATTTAGTTGTAAAGGAGAGATGAGACATCTTGTGTAATACCGAATGTCTGGGAGGACATCTGGCTGCCCTATGCATTGATGTCTAAATCCTAAAGTAGGTAGGGTGGCATTGGTCATGGACCTTCGACCTTGGATACACACCTAGATCCTTAGGTTGGTCGTAGAACTTAAAAGTCTGATGGTACCTAGAGTGGCTAAAGCTTGAGTCCAGCTTAGTCCCACTAGATTAGAGTACCTTGGTCAGGTATTTATTTTGTAGCATTGTGTGTGTTGTGAGTCTTCATAGAGTATATCACTTTGATATCTTCCATGTACCCTTATATATATGTAATTATGAATACCTCCCTAGTTAAGATGGAGTGTTGAAGAATGTAACTAGTGTCGGTCTTTGTAATTGTAATGTATTTATTAAAATAAAGAAAAATAAATTTTATTATTAAATCAATTGACTTATTAAAGCATGGGTTTCATGCTTGGGTCAATGGTTTATAGGCCAAAGCCTCCATTGTAGGCTTTTAGGGTTTATGTCAAGTGTCCTTGTCCATGTTATAATGTAATATACCTTTCTTGGGCATTGTAACTCAAGAAACAAATTTATTTTGATGTAAATTAGGTCTTATAGGCCTCCTCCACCATGTCAGCCTCAAATTGGACAAGTCGACCTAATTGAGGGGCAAAATATCCTATATGAAGGCAACAACTCCCTCATTTGGAGCACGCACTCATCAAGTTCAATTTGCAATTTTTGGGACAAGAAAAGGGTGTGAAATTCAAGGAACAAGAAGGAAAGGGCTAGCGAAAAAGAAGGACTTTGTCAAGAACTAGAAGCCAAAATTTTCTATCTCCTTTTCTCACACATGTGAAGTTGTTGGGACAAAGTTATGAGGTAGCTGGGTTCGATGTTCTCGATTGTTTCTAAGGCCAAAATTCTAAAGTTGTTAGGGGTTGAAGTTCTAGATTGTTGTTGGGTTGTGGCTGTTGAACAAGAAGGGACTACCGAAGTTTGTTGAATCATCTTGGAAGGCTGGATTGGTAGAGGAGGAAGGTTTTTTGGGTCTAAGGTCTTGGTCTATCTCAATTTGATTTACTAGTGGAAGATTTTGACTAGGTTTTCCCCTATAGAGGAGTTTTAGCCCTGGATGATAGCCTACATATGGTGTTGTTGATATTCATGTTTTGTTTTGATGATTGCACGATGAAAAAAAGATAAAAGAAGAACATAAGAAATTTAATAAGAACTCAAAGATATCACAAGTAATTATCAACGTATGAAAATATTTCCGCCTTTCCAATTTTCTAACATACAATCTACAAGAGGCAACAACAATGAACGATGTGGCTCAAAATATGCCACAAATTTACACCGCATTGGACAATAGGCAATCAAACCATCAATATTTAGTAATCAAGATATGGTCATTAACCAAACTTTTTAAATTTTAACTGACCCAGGTTCTAATTTCAGTTATATCAACCCAAAGGTTGTGGAGAAATGTACTTTGCAAAAAAAAACCCATGAAAAATCATGGTTGGTTCAACTCGCCATAAGAACCAAAAGAAGGGTGGAAGACATGGTGGAATCATTACCTGCGATGATAAGCCACATATATACTTTAGACACTCTCGACATTTTACTGTTGGGATCTATTGATTCCTCAAAAATCATTGCAACAACATGGGGGAAACCACCCAGTCGGGGACTTGAATACCGTCGCTTCTCCGTTTGGATTAGTGACTTTGACTGGATATAATGGGACCAGTTTCCCAATCAAAATGTGATAGGATGGATAGGGTGTTTGATTGCTAAAACTAAGTGATAGATGGGGTGGTTTTTCAACTAAAACATGTATATATGTATAATTTATCTATATACTACCCGAGAATTTACATATACTTGTGCGATCTACAATGATGATCTTTAGTACTTGACAATGAAGATTAACCAAATACTATCAGAAATGAAAAAGCTTTTAAAGTAATTATTTTGATTAAATAGTTAATCAAAATAATTTATAAACATATATCGCATCAAATATCGTTTAAACACTAGCTCATCAATGCATTAAAAAATAACAGTGCTAGTATGTTCAAAAGTGAATGGATACAATACTAATATGAAAATGATACATACGATAAATAATATAATAAAATGGCTATTATTTCATGAACAAATAAATACACAAAGACAGAAGTACCCGATGCATATCACTATGCCCATAAAGTAAGTAGCTTCAGTCCAGTCTGTCTTATTAAGATGGTTTGCAAAAGTACAAAAGTGCAAGCTTCTATAAGCCTTCTTCACAAATTTTTCAGGACTCTAATCCAAAGATTCTGCCAATAGAAACTTTAAAGTACAAAAATGCAAGCAAATAAATTGTTTCTTTATAAAATTCTGGACCCTTCCTTAAAACACATGAAAGGGTTTAAATAATAAAATATAAGTACAAAAATAGGTATTTCATGAAATTATGAGGAGGTTTAAACAACTCTCCTTAAAATAAGTGACAGAATTACATAAAAGACAAATTATTGAAATAACTAGTTCTAGCATGAAACAATATCTACTCTTTCATTTGTTGTCTGAGATGATATATATATCCATCATCGGTCTGAGTTTAGGACGATGTTTAATCCTTGTGCGCATTTGGCAAGTATATACCGCATCTAAAAGGGAAGGCATCATGTACATGGTTGAAGAAGTGAGGCAGTGTAGTACTAGCCATTGACTATGTGGCTTTACCAAATACCTTCAATACACTTCCTAGTCTAGTTTTGTAAGCTGTTTAATCACTTCTTCTTTTGTTGTAGAAGTTTATTGCCATTTTGCTTCTAAGTCTCTGATATTGGGAAGACTCCCAGGTGGGCATTCCTGTATCATATTAGCATTGTGTAAATTGTCATTGATGGTCTCAAAGATGTTGCTTGCAACATCAGTTGCTCTTGCGACTGCCCTTACTGCTTGCTTTAGCTGAATATCCCAATCAATGAAGAGGATATCTTTGTGAGATTCCTCTATCCTGGGGAGATTTGCTATCCTTCCTTCTGGAGTATCTTGCCATGAAATGTATCTTGAAATTTTCTCATCAATATCATTGAAAGTGACCCTCATATCAGATACTCGATTCATCAATGAATCGCTTTCTTTGCACATCAGATTGATGATTGATAACCTCTAACAAAATTTTGCTTGTTGCTTTGACAACAAAGAATTTAATTCAAGTGCTTCTTTGACAAAATCCTCAATTTTAGGATTATCTTTCAATTGTTCCACAAAGAATTGCTACTGTTGTATCTGAGCATATTTGGCACTTGTCTTTGCTTTATACTGGATCTTTAATTGATCAAAGCTTTGTTGTAGTTGTGCCATTTGCGCTTCCATTTGATGATTTACATTATGCTTTTCTTCAGTCCATTGTTGTTCCAATTTCTGTATCCTCTCATATTTCTCCCTTATTAGTTGTTTGACATCCACTAATTTATTAATAGTGGCACATGCATAAGCACCTACAAACTATGACAGTTTGGTCAAATTATCTGAAGGATCCATAAGAGTATCCTTCCAAACAACTTCCATTGGTTGATTGTCAGGACTTAGCACTGAGGACTGTTCTATTTTCCTTATCTTCCTCGGTCATTTTACCACAGCCCGATGCTTTGGACTATAAAAGACATCTAGAGGAGGAATTTCCTCTACTTTGAGAACAATTTTTGTTGAGGGGAAGGTCAAGATGATTTCAATATCTTCTATGGCAACAACTTTGTCAGTATCTCTATCATTAAGCGAGCTTTGTTCAGTATTCTGGGGTGTCTTGAGTATTTTCTCTGTTTCAACATTTTCCTCCCCTTTTTGTCTCGTGAGTTGTCAATCAAATGGTTTCCATGCCTCATCCGGTTGGTTTTTCAAGGGGGGCTCCTCTGTGTGTACTTTAGTGGAAACATCTTCCACTTCTTTCTCTGTTGACACCTTTTCAAATTCCTTCTCAGTGTCCTTTTCAAGACTTTTTTCTGGGCTTTTCTTTGAATCATGCTCTGAGTCATGGTCCAATTCATGCTGTGAGCCTTGTTCTGAATTACGGGTCGATATCTACTCTGAAGTCTGTTCAAAACCCTGTTTTGATTTCTCTTTTGAATCATGCTCAAAATCGTGTTCTGAGACCTTCTCTAAATCACGCTCAGAATCGTGTTCTGAGCCTTTTTCCAAGCTATGGCTTGGGGTTTGTTCCTTTTGAGTATTTGTCTTAGGTATTCACAATAGGTCCATAGGGACCTTCAGTAACCTTTTCCTCATGTACTGGTGGAAATGGGCCAAATCTGGTGGATTAAGTCTTAGAGTAGCAGATGTTGGACTTGTGAGAATAGCTTGGCTAACTCAAATAGATCATCAAAAGCATCCTCCTCATGGTTGAATTGCCTTATTTTTACCAAAGAAGTGAAGTTGAGCGCGACCTTATTGGGGTTATACTGCCTGTCAGGAATGGTAGCTAGCTTCAAACTTAAAATGTGTTCGATTTCAAGCGAACCATGCTTGAAATCGTGTAATGCATAGACACCACATTGGAGGGGAAAAGAAGGCCAAAGGAATTTTTTGAATGCTTTCAAGGGTTTGCTTATCCCATCCCTTATAGTTTGGTAAGCAATATCCCGAGTAAGAAGCTTATTAGGTACATACCAAGGGAGGACATGAGGGGGTGCTATACTTCCAAAAACCTGGACATAAGTAAAAAAATCTTCCCCAAACCATCTACCTACTGGGAAAATATCAATCTTGGCCTCATCGGGTAACCTTGGGGCCTTGTTGTCAAAAACCGCTTGGTGGATAGGTAACATGATTCCTTGGCAGATTCTGTAGAAATGGGCTTGGTAATTGGACTCCTAAGGAACTTTGCGATATATGTGAATGGGGGTAGGGTCGTGAATAGTCCATTTCCATCCCATTGTTGAAAAACTAGTGGTGGAATAGACTGCATCCATAATGTAGGCACTCATGAAAAACGGTGGGACTGTTCTAGTGGTGACAAATCGCTTTTGCCTATATTCCCGAATTTGCATAGCAAGGTTGTTAGAAAAAATGGTACCCCAATCCATTACAAAATAGTTCATTGCTTCATCTATTAGGGAAGCCCACTCAACAGAAAAATTGGTTATATCGACATACCCAAATTATCTACACATCATAGTTGCGACACAAGAGTAGGGGCAACAAGAGATGCTATAGGATACATACCTAATTTCTCTTGTTTGAACTTGCTTGAACTGGACCTCCATTGACGAATTGGGTCTAATGGTTCCTCATTCTCCTTCGTGAAATGTTTGAGGAAGGATTTATCATATGCCTTCTATGGGTCTGGTATATGATACATTCTCTTTATTTCTTCTGTTGTGAAGGAACCAATAACATCTTGTCTTGAAGTCTGGAATGCACAATCCGAAATGTTGATGCTGTCTATAATCCATTTTACCATATCAATGTATGGTAAAATCTTCCGCCTGGCAGCAATTTTGTGTAGGAAAGAACTTGCAACTTCAAAGTAATAAGCTTCAAAAGAAGTGGTAGCATATGTTGTTTCTTTGGTTTCAATTATTCTTGGTCCCTCATTTTCCAGCAGATTGTACATAGTTTCCCATGAGGAAGTCCCACTATCAATAGTACATGTTGTGTATGAAAATAATGGAGGCATTTCAGTTACATCAGACGTAGAGGGTTGAGTGGCTTTACTAGACTTCTTTCCCTTCTTAGACTTAGTCATTTTGCTACACAATTCTCTTCCAGGAGAAATCTTGCAATATAGAGAATACAGAGCAAATGAAGAGCAAATAGGAGTTAAATGTAAAAGCAGATGAACACATAAAGCTTTTGAAATGACGGAAAGGGAGGTTTTAATGCAAATCAATCTAAACAGGTCACCAAATCTCCTTTCACCCTGAACCATTAATACCGTTAGAACCCATTAATTAACTGAAATCATGGCTCTGCGTGGTTTATTTATTATTCATTAATAGATTGCATCACAAGATATCTTCGAATGGTGAAATAAGTTCATTCTTTAAGCGCTGTGCCGATATGCGACAACGATATCACCATATTGGTGTGTTAAGCATGGAAGATTTGCGATTGCGATAATCGCATTATCACAATATTGCAATCGGTTATTTCGGGACAACGGAGAATAGATATTGCCAAAATATTTTTAGCAATTGTGATAAATGACATGGAAGTGTAGTGGGCCCTTAGGTTTATATTTAAGCGGGGCTTTTGTTTAAGCTTTATAATTTCCTTGGGTGCTTTCCTTTAATGAATAACTTTTATCGCAATCGAAACCATTTGGAATGTTAGAGACGAAGATTATTAGCATTCTTGTGATACATCCGGATGCGATTGTATTTTAATGGTATGGTTTAATGTTTCATCGGGTCCGATGATTACTACGTTTCGCAAGAGGGAGGCCTTTTGGATATATTGTGTGTTTGTCATGGGATTGCAATGCGAGAAGCTTTCATCGTAAGGAATTCTTATTAATACTTTAAGCTTTTTATAAAGCATGAATATGTTTGGGTTCTCAAGGGACTATCCTTTATCACAATCGCAAGTCTCGACTGGGTAGATTAACTTTTGAAGTCTTGAGACTTTGCGATTTGCGATAATATTGGATTTTCCTTTAAAGTGGCCCTCTTTGGTCATTCAAGCTTTAATGATGTTTTATTAAGAAAATCAAATTTATTCCTAAGAAAATATTCAAATTAAACTGTATTCTTATGTTTTTAATTTTTTAAGGGTCCCAATTTATTCGTACAATAATCACCTAAGTTTTAAGACAAATAAATGGGGGGTTGTTGCACAACACAACAATTGTTGATTCACTAGAAGAACCAATTATCTCTGATAATAATGAAATTTCTAAAACTTTTCTCAGTTAAAATAGTTCAGGAAAGAAAAATATTTTCGAAATATTTAGGTAAGTAACATTACTCTGAACATAAAAAGACTCACTTAATTACAATTCTTTTTATATCCTCATATAAATGAAAATCCTTTTGTCTATATCAGTCATTATTTAGTTGTAAAGATAAAGTAGGGGGCTATTTACAACTTAGCGTTTTGATATACTCATTTGTCACAAGTAGAGCCACTGCTTCTAGCAGGCGTCCATAGCCTCGACAAGGTTACCTTTTAACCATCAATGATTCAGAATCTCGTCCATATAAGAGTGTAGTCTTTAGAAATAATTTCAAAAGTATATATACATTTCATTTCTCCTTTTTCCTTTTTCATTTGTTTATTTTTCTTTTAACAATTTTTATTACCTAAAAGCCATTATCCTAGTTTGGTGACCAGAAAGTGACAATGCCATTCACTGGTTGTAATTGAACTGAACAAGCTGGCTCGTGATGAGACCCCTTGTCTTAAGATTAACTTAATCATAAGCCATTACCCTCGTTTGGTATTCAGTGTTGGTAATGTCAGTCTATTACTTCCCTATGAACATGGTAAGTAGGCTCGTGATGAGACCCCTTATTTTTTAAGTTTAATATATTTTTGAATTACACTCTAAAAATAGTAAAGCTAATGGATGGGGAGAATCATTGACTCCTTAAGAGTTTTGGATGACAATTTTAGAGTTAGATATGCTTAGCTATAATTAGTCTTTACTTTGTTAAAAATAACTTTTCTTGACTGATAACAGAATAAAGGATTTTATAAAGTTGAGGTTTTCAAAGAATTATAACTTCAATGGAAAAGAAGATTTCAGAGTTTTATGACACTTCGCTAAGTTTCAAATGTTGTCATTATTTCCTTAAGAATTTATACTTTGAAAGCGAAAGATCAAAATATTTCAAGAGATTTTATTGTAAAGCCAAAAGTAATGTTATTTAACATTATTTTCCTAAGAAAACACAAAAATTAAATGAAAGAATGTACAATAGAAGATGTAATATTCTAAGAAAATATTTTTTTCAAAATGAGCCCATTAACAGGGAGAGAATCTCTCTTCCCTGATAGGTCTTGCAATATGAATGTTGATGGGCCTACTCGTTCAACAATTTGAAATGGTCCAAGCCACATTTTCTAGAATTTGGTATGCTTTCCCTTTTCCTCATGTGCCTTGTCCCATTTAAGGACGAGATCACCAATTTGAAAAGATTTCGTGGAAACAGAACTTGCATCAAAAGAATATTTTACTAGCTGTTGATGGCGAGTATGTATAAGTTTGGCTTTTTCCCTTTCTTCTTCTAATTTAAGGATTTGAGATTGTCGTAGTTGTAAGGAAGAAGAAGGTGATTCTTCACTATATTGGACTAGGGCTAATGAGGGAATAGCTAAATTTGAAGGGATGATAACTTCTTTCCCATATACCAGATTGAATGGAGAAGTGCCTATTGAGGCCTTCCGAGTTATCCTGTCTGCCCATAGAGAAAATGTCAAAGATTTATGCCAATTCTTTTGGCTCTGATAAAAAATTCTCTTAATAATCCTTATGAGGTCCTTGAGGGTAGTAGTTAGTAGAGTATTTAAGTTTAAAACCCCTCTTAAGAGCAAATTTAGTCATATTATTTCCTAAAAAGTAAGATGCATTATCAAACATAAGTGTAGTTGGTAAGCCAAATCTAGTAATAATGAATCGATCAATGAATTCAATGATAGCATCAGTGTCGGGTACCTTTAGTGGAATTGCGTCCACCCACTTAGTAAAATATTTTGTAGTTGTAAGGATATATTTATGTTGCTTTGAAGAATGAGGAACGATCTCGCTTATGATATCTAATCCCCATTGTTCAAAAGGTTGATCAATGTTGACTGGTTGTAGAGGTAAGGCAGGTTTTTGTTGTCTTCCAACAATAGTTTGACATATTTTTCATTTCCTTACGTATTCATGGGTATCCTTGAACAAGGTTGGCCAATAGTACCCAGCATGTAGGAATTTGTGTGCAATAGTATCTCTTCCAAAATGTCCACCAGCTGGTCCATCGTGGAGTTCCTGCAAAACCTTATGTGCTTCAGACTTTTCAAGGCATCTTAATAATATAGAATCGTAATTTCTTTTGAATAACACATCATCAATGATTTCATATTGATTTTCTTTCAATCTTAAAGCCCCTTTACTTTTACAATTGAGTTCAGGAGGAGCGTATCCATTTTCTAAATAGAAAATAAGATCAACATATCGGGACTCTAAATCATTTAGGCTTACCTCTCATACATGTACAATGTTACCTGAGTCCTCATCTATTGGTAGGTTGGAAGATCCTATAAGCAAAAACCTTGTCCTCTGACAATTTTGGCTGGTTTAATGTCAATATCATATTCTTGCAGAATTGTTACCCAATTTGCCCTTTTTTCTCCTACTTCCCTTTACATAAGTAATTGTCTCACTACTGAGAATGGTACTATTATTTTGGTATGGGTTTTGAGGAGAAAAGGCCTGAAGTGCTTTGCAGATTTGAAAACAACAAAAGCTTGTTTTTCCACCTCTGAATAATTTAGTTCAGCACCTTGAAAATTAGAACTAAAGAAAGAGACAGGTGCTTCGATTTCTTGATCATTGAGTTGTGTTAAAACAACAACATATGATGTTTTAGAAGCGAATGTATACAAAATGAAATGATTAGAAAAATTTGGAGTTGTTAAAGAGGGAGCATTCATAATAGCTTGTTCGATAAGATAAAAAGCTTCTCTTTCGTTATGTTCCCATTTAAAGATTGAAATTTTCTTAATCATGGTTTGTAATGGTTAAACAATTTGGGAAAAGTCAGGGACAAATTTTTTAACAAAATTTATCTGACCCAGAAAAGATTTCATAGATTTTTTGTTGTGGGGTAAATAAATTTCAACAATTTCTTTTATTATGTCTAGATCAATACAAATGCCTTTTCTAGATATAATAAACCCTTGAAGTTTACCTTCACTTAGAGCAAAATAAGACTTCTTTGGATTTAATGAAATTCCATATTTCTCACAACGTTCAAAGATCTACTTTAAGTCATGTAAAAGGCTATCTTTGACAGTGATATCATCCAAATAGATGACAACAATTTTGTTTATCAGACCTGTAAAGGCTATATCCTAGCTCTTTGGAAAGGTGCCCTTACGTTAATTAAACCAAAAGGAATTTTCTGATAGGCATAAGTCCCCCATTTAGTCTTGAATGTAGTCTTTAATCTATCATCTGGATGAACAAGGATTTGGTTATATCTTGAAAATCCATCAAGAAAAGACATTAGTTTGAACCAGCTATTGATTGCAGTATTTGTTCCATGGTTGGTAATAGGAAATTGTCTTTCTAACAAGATTTGTTGAGATTTTTATAATCAATACAGATGAGAATGTCACAATTCTTCTTCCTGACAGGTACTAAGTTTGAAACCCATTTTGAATGCATAATAGGAAGATTATTTTGGCTTTAAGGAGTTTATTCAGCTCAAATTTGATTTGACTTTCTAAATTGGGATGAATTTTCCTTAATTTCTGTTGTACAGGCTTGTCATCGGATATCATGGGAATGGTGTGTTGTATAATAGAGTTATCATATGTTTTAAGATCATCATAGTTCCAAGCAAAGATACCTTTGTAGTTTCTTAACAAATGGATAAAGGCTGATCTTTCATGAGGAGAGAGACCAAGTACTAGATTGATGTTTTGAGGCTTGACATCATTTCCAAGGCTTACTATTTCAAACCTCAAGGTTGAACTTTGGATTTTATAATTAGTAACCTTTTTGAATATGTCCTTAAGTTCATAGAGATCCTCCAGTCTTACCACATATTTAGGTATGGTATTCTCATTAGACTTTTGTTTCCACTGATTATCGTGCTCATTTTCATCTATTATCTAATCACCATATGACCCTTCTGATGTTAAAAAGTTTAAGGTATCCTCGTCATCATTAAAGACTCGCCAATTGGTGACATTATCGGGAATGGATGTTATAAAAATCAATTCTATGGAAAACCTATCTGGATTGTAGTCTTCTGATAGTATAAGCTTGAATGCTATGTTAGCCAGAAGGCCAACACCTGGATTTTGAAGTCTAGGTATAGGAGAGATGTTGAATGCTAAAAAATGTGAAGTAGATCTTGTACTAATGATTGGTAACGTTTTAAATGTACAGAGAGACAATTAATGGTGTTTCTTACTTGCTTGATAACAATTTCTGAATCTCCAAAGACTCGAAGCTATTTGATATCGAGGCCTATTTATTTATACAAGCCTTGAATCAATGCCTCATATTCAGCAATATTATTTGTGTATTAAAATTATAACCTACATGCTAGCATGGTTTTTTCTCCTTCTAGACTGATTAATATACAACCGGCTCCTGCACCATCGTTGGATTTAGATCCATCAAAATATAATGTCCAAAACAAAGTTTTAACTAATGGTTTATCTACAAGATTTATACATGTGGAAGAATCTATTTGAGAAAAGTTCTCAATCTGGGAAGTAACAAAGTTGTCCAAAAAAGGATACTTTTGTGCATTGAAATTCCCTAAAAATGACTCAACATAATAATTTCCAATGATATTATTATTGAAAGCTATTGGCTCATTCTCACCTTCAAAATCAGTCACTGTGTGCTTCAAATGCTTTTCTCAGTCAATGCTAATTTGGTGTGGCTTTCCATTGTAAGGGAGCCACATGTAAGACTAATCTGTTGCAAAATAATCGTGAAGCTTTTCAGACCAATCTCTGCTCAGAATTAAACCGTAGAACTCGGGTATATCAACGACTAATATGTCAATCACTTGACAAACTTTCAGATTAGAAGAGAGCCTAATCGTAACTAAGTTAATTCTCATAAGACCTCAACTTTTGTCCTATTAAGTTGCACAATATGAACAACAAGATTTTGGCGTGAGACATTTAATTTAGAATAGACTGTTCTCGGCATGATGTTTGAAGAGGCCCCTAAATCTATTAAGTAATTGTGAAAATTTTTATCGAAGATTTCATAAGTCAAGAGGAAAGGGGGAGTATGTGAATTGGATTTGTCACCAATTAAGATAACATCAGTAGGATCGACCTTATTTGATGAATCATTATGGAGTTTACCCATTTCTCTGGCATCTTGGGATATGACAACAACGGGAAGAGGAGAAGCAGGAACTGCATTCAATTCTTTCAACAATATTTTCTGTTGATGTTTAAGTTTACTGAGCTCATGAAGAGAGATATTGGCTTTGGTTTTTCATGTCCTCCACTATGTTATATTCCATGGTATCAGTAAATACCAAGGTATTAGATGAAGATGGAGGATTAGATGAGGATGGAGTTGGTTGAGAAGTTTTGGGGGAAGAATTTTTATTGGCTACCTTTTCCTTGGCAATAGAGGTTGAGGTCTTTTTCTTTTTATTTGATTATGTTGAATCAGCAGGGCCCTTACTCCTGGTGCTAACAAGTAGAGCTTCTTGCTCTTCTTCATTATCAGAAATGGGGAGGATGAAATCCGACATTCCATGTACTTCAACCAATTATTCGTCTTCGATCTCTTCATCAGTCAATGCAGTTTCTTCTTCTTCTTCCTCTAAGTTAGATTCAACATTGGATATTGTATTTGGTGGATGAGGATTAGAAGTCTGATTCCTCTTGAAGGATCTAAAAGGTTTTTTAGAAGTGGATTCAACTACTTGTTTCTTAATATCTACCATTTCATCTGACATGGTTTTTAAGACTTTTTGTAGACCTTTGAGATCAAAAGGATCTTTAGGGGTTTGCTTCTTTGGTTCATCCTTAAATGATACCTTTTTCGTTTTTCTATCTTCCTGGGCTATTTTATTTTCTAAAGCGACTATTCTCTTTTCTACAGACATAGCTTCCTTCATATTTTCTACCAGAGTAGCCTTATTAGCTCTATCTACAAAAATTGCTATATTGGAAGGAAGAGAGGAAATATACCACTCAATTTGGACATCAACACTAGGGCTTGATGTAGCTAGGATTTTGTTTAGCAGTTTACTGAATCTGGAATTGAAGTCTTTGATCTTTTCACCTAATTTAGTTTTCAAATTAGAAATATCATTGATAAGAGATGTGATTGTACGATCATCACCAAATTTGGCTAGAAATTGTTCTTCAAACATGTCCCAATTAGTAATAGATCTTGGTGGTAATGAAAAATACCATGAACCTGCCGATCCTTGGAGAGTGTAGGGAAATAATCTTACTACACAATCTTCTTCGGCTACTCCATTAAGATTGATAGCTAACATATAATTATGGAGATGTTCCTCAGTAAGCAATCCATAATAAGGATTGAATTTTGTTAGCCATCTCTCAGGATGTTTAGGTAGGTCATGAAGGGGAGGTACCATTTGTACAACACCGGGATAAGCCCATGGTCTAACTTGTGGTGGTGGTTGTTGTGCTGCCATTATAGGAGTTTGAGGGGAAGTGTATATTGATGTAGTTTGAGTGGAATAGGAGGCAGGTTGAGTGCTAGGGTTTGATGAACTAGCACTAGTATTTTGAGAAGAAGAAGTGGGAACGAATGGAGGGAATGAAGGTGTTTGCAGTGGGGAATTTGATAAAACCTCACTAGTTATTGCCTGTGACTCAGATTTCTTAGTTTTCTTTCTAAAAGAAGGAAGAGGGAATTAAAATGGAGGAACTCCAATCTTCTCACTTTAAGAAAGGATTAGAATTCAAGTGGGTTGTAAAACTGAAGTGATACTTCCTTCAAATGCTTTAGATGGGACATGATTTTCTACTGAAATAGAGATTTCCTCTGATTTCTTTATTAAAGTTTGATCCTCAGGTGATTCAGGATTATTATATGAATAAGGTACTTTAGGAATAGTACTAGGAGATTTTGGGAATGATTGCTCAAATTCTGATATAGAAATAGGAGTTTTGGATGACGATCTAGAAGTTGGAGGTGATCTTGAGGGGGAGTGGATTTTGGAATGGCTTGTTAATTTAGATTGAGTTCTCTTTTCCATTAATAGTCTTAGCCCTTCTTCTAGCGCACAAATGTTGATGCCTCGAAAATTGCTACAAAAACATGGGAGAAAACCACCCAGTTGGGGACTTGAATACCATCCCTTTTCCATTTGGATTAGCTGCTCCGACTCGATATAATTGGACCAGTTTCCCAATCAAAATGTGATAGGATGGATAGGGTGTTTGATTGCTAAAACTAAGTGATAGATGGGGTGTTTTTTCAACTAAAACACACACACACACACACACACACACATATATGTATAACCAATCTATATACTACCCGAGAATTTACTTATACTTGTGTGATCTACAATGATGATCTTTAGACTTGACAATGAAGATTAACCAAATACTATCAAAAATGAAAAAGATTTTAAAGTAATTATTTTGATTAAATAGTTAATCAAAATAATTTATAAACATATATCACATCAAATATCGCTTAAACACTGGCTCATCAATGCATTAAAAAATAACAACGCTAGTATGTTCAAAAGTGAATGGATACAGTATTGTATGAAGAAGATACATATGACAATATAATAAAATGGTTATTATTTCATGAACAAATAAATACACAAAGATAGAAGTACCCTATGCATATTAGTATGCTCATAAAGTAAGTAGGTTCAGTCTAGTCTGTCTTATTAAGATGGTTTGCAAAAGTACAAAAGTGCAAGCTTCTGTAAGCCTCCTTCACAATTTTTTTAGGATTTTGATCCAAGGATTCTACCAAGAGAAACTTTAAAGTACAAAAATACAAGCAAATAAGGAGTTTCTTTATAAAATTTCGGACCCTTTCTTAAAATACATGAAAGGGTTTAAATAATAAAATATAAGTACAAAAATAGGTATTGCATGAAGTTCTGAGGAGGTTTAAACAACTCTCCTTAAAATAAGTGACATAATTACATAAAAGACAAATTATTGAAATGACTAGTTCTAGCATGCAACGATATCTACTCTTTCATTTGTTGTATGAGATCATATAGATCCATCATCATCTTGAGTTCAGGAGGTTGTTTCATCCTTGTGCGCATCTGGTCGATATACACCGCATCTGAAAGGGAAGGTAACAAGCGCATGGTTGAGTCAGCGAGGCAACATAGTACTAGCCACTGACTGTGTGGCTTTACCAGATACCTCAAATACACTTCCCAGTCTAGTTTTGTAAGCTTTTTAATCACTTCTTCTTTTGTTGTAGAAGTTTCTTGCCATTTTTCTTCTAAGTCTCTAATATTGGGAAGACTCCCAGGTGGGCATTCCTCTATCAAATTGAAATTATGTAAATTGTCATTGATGGTCTCAATGATGTTTCTTGCAGCATCATTCGCTCTTGCGACTGCCCTTTCTGCTTGCTTTAGCTAAATATCCCAATCAGTGAAGAGGATATCTTAGTGATATTCCTCTATTTTGGGGAGATCTGCTATCCTTCCTTCTGGAGTATCTTGCCATCAAATGTATCCTGAAATTTTCTCATCAATCTCCTTGAAAGTGACCCTCATATCGGATACTCGATTCATCAGTGAATCACTTTCTTTGCACATCAAATTGATGATCGATAGCCTATGACAAAATGTTTCTTGTTGCTTTGACAACAAAGAATTTAGTTCAAGTGCTTATTTGACAAAATCCTTACTTTTAGGATTATCTTTCAATTGTTCCACAAAGAATTGCAGCTGTTGTATCTGAGCATCTTTGGCACTTGTCTCTACTTGATATTGGAGCTTTAACTGATCAAATCCCTACTGTAGTTGTGCTCTTTGCACTTCCATTTGACGATTTACATTCTTATTTTCTAAGACCAACTGTTCTTTCAATTGCTGTATCCTCTCATTTTTCTCCCTTATTACCCCCACTGCTTTATCAATAGTTGAAGATGCATAAACACCTACAAACTATGACAGTTTGGTCAAATTATCTGAAGGATCCATAAGAGTATCCTTCCAAATGATGTCCATTGGCTCATTGTCAGGACTTAGCACTGAGGACTGTTCTGTTTTCCTTTTCTTCCTTTGTTGTTTTACTACAACCTGATGCTTTGGACTGTAAAAGACATCAAGAGGAGGAATTTCCTCTACCCTGAGAACAATTTTTGTTGAGGGGAAGGTCGTGATGATTCCAATCTCTTCTATGGAAACAACTTTGTCAGTAGCTCTGTAAGTAAGCGAGCTTTGTTCATAATTCTAGAGTGTGTTGAGTATTTTCTCTATTTCAACATTTCCCTCCCCTTGCTTTCCTCTGAGTTGTCGATCAAACTGTTTCCATGCCTCATCCAGTTGGTTTTTCAAGGGGTTCTCCTCTGTGTGTACTTTAGTGAAAACATCTTCCACTTCTTTCTCTGTTGAGGCCTTTTTAGGACTTTTTTTGGGATTTTCTTTGAATCATACTCTAGGTCATGGTTCGAGTCATGTGTGAGCCTTATTCTGAATTCTAGGCCGATCTATGCTCTAAAGTCCGTTCAGAACCTTGCTCTGATTTATCCTCTGAATCATGCTCAGAATCATGTTCTAAGACCTTTTTCAAATCATGCTCAGAATTGTGTTTTGAGCCTTTTTCCGAGTTGTGGCTTGGGGTTTGTTTCTTTTGAGTATTTGGCTTAGGCATTTCTAATAGGTCCATAGGGACCTTCAGTAACCTTTTCCTCCTGTACCGGTGGAAACAGGCCAAATCTGGTGGATTGAGTCTCAGAGTAGCCAGATGCTGGACTTGTGAAAATAGCTCGGCTGACTCAAATAGATCATCAAAATCATCCTCCTCATGGCTGAATTGCCTTATTTTTGTTGAAGCAATGAAGTTGAGAGCAATCTTATTGGGGTCATACTGCCTTCCGGGAATGGTAGATAGCTTCAAACTTAAAATGTGTTTGATTTCAAGCGCATCATGATTGAAATCATGTAGTGCATAGACATCACATTGGAGGTGAAAAGAAGGCCAAATGGATTTTTTGAACTCTTTCAAGGTTTTGGTTATCCCATCCCCTACAGTTTGGTAAGCAATCTCCCAGGAAAGAAGCTTATCAGGTACATACTAAGGGAGGACATGAGGGGATGCTATACTTCCAAAAACCCAGACATAAGTAAACAACTCTTCCCCAAACCATATACCTACTGGAAAAATATCAATCTTGGCCTCATCGGATAACCTTGGGGCCTTCTTGTAAAAAATTGCTTAGTGGATGGGTAACATGATTCCTTGGCATATTTCGTAGAAATGGGCTTGGTAATTGGACTTCCACAGAACTTTGTGATATATGTGAATGGGGATAGGGTCTTGAATAGTTCATTTCCATTGCATAGTTGGAAAACAAGTGGTGAAACAGACTGCATCCATAATGTAGGCATTCATGAAAAACGGTGGGATTGTTCTAGTGGTGAAAAATCTCTTTTGCCTATATTCCCGAATTTGCATAGCAAGTTTGTTAGAAAACATGGTACCCTAATCCATTACACAATAGTTCACTGTTGCACCTATTAGGGGAACTCACTCAATAGAAAACTTGGTTGTACTGGCATGCCCAAATAATTTACACATCATAGTTGCGACACAAGAGTAGGGAGCAACATGAGATGCTATAGGATACATACCCAATTTCTCTTGTTTGAACTTTCTTGAACTCGACCTCCATTGCCGAATTGGGTCTAATGGTTCCTCATTCTCCTTCACAAAATGTTTGAGGAAGGTAGCATAATTTTGTGTGAAACAAAGAAAAAATATGTGTTATCTTTACAATGAGCTTGCAAAAAGCTTTACAAGATTAATGAATTGTTGAGAGATTTACATTCAAGTATTAATTATGTATTTTTCGTCCAAGTGTCTATGCAATAAGAAGGATGTCACAAATAATATACTAAGTGGTCGAGGGTCCAATGAATGTTTTCAAATAATAATAAAATATTAGATACCACTATTGTAACCATGTTAGGTTTGTCAACACGTTAGGTGTTTTTAGAGAGATAGGCTATGCAAACATAAAGAATAAGAGATGGCCATATTTCTTTGGGTTTAACTATTGTTATTACGTTCTTTTAAAAAAATACATTAAACCACACTTTTGTAGTGAATATTGCTAATAGTTTTCAATGTCATCGCAATTTACACCCATAACCCATGGATAATTGTTTTTCTTTTTGGAAGAACCAAGAGAGGAAGTAAATTTAACAAAGAAAATGCTATTATGGTGAGTTTGGGATTTGAACATATCAAGTATGGACATTAAATTTTGTGCCAATAATCATATCTACTAATCCAAACTTATGCGGGAACACAACAAAATATAGAAATACACATATACACAGAGATGCAACATAAATAAAACTTCATTTCATTAATATCAAAGAGCTGAAATATGCTTACATACAGAAATGGAAATAAACTAGCTTAGGCGATGCTGGCTTACCTCTAAGAAGAGATGTGGCGGTGACTTGCCTCTGAACTTTGTTATAATGAGTCTCGAAGGCTATTTATTGTTGAGAAATAATGGAAAACGCTAAACATCCAAAAACCTAATCCTAGGAGATGAAAAGCCAATATTATGGGCCCAGTTGGGGTAAATTGGTACATCAACTTCCCGGGGTTGTAACTTTGGCATACGATCTTCATTTGACGAGGACTATAACTTTTGATTGCAAACATTAATGGAACAATAATGTTTGCCCATTTTCCAAAAAAACATCGTTTAGGGCCTCAAATCGGCTCTGAAAGTTCAAGACTCGAAAATCTACCAAAAATAGTAAATTGTGCTATAATTAAGGAAACTGAAAAATTGAAAGAAACAATGGTGGGGGTCCAAGTGGAATAAACGGGTGGCCACCAATATCCACCTGGATCAATCCTGCCCCCTTAGGAA
This sequence comes from Pinus taeda, assembly GCA_000404065.3. Taxonomy (NCBI): domain Eukaryota; kingdom Viridiplantae; phylum Streptophyta; class Pinopsida; order Pinales; family Pinaceae; genus Pinus; species Pinus taeda. The sequence continues at coordinate 58,770 of APFE031464439.1, read as the reverse complement.
GAAATGGTCCGCATTGTGTTGAGTGCCTCCATGAGATGGGGAAGCTTCTATTAAACTTGGTCCTTAGTGAGCCACTTGTCTTGGTGTAGAAGTTGGCCAGCTTTGAAAACCCGATATAGTTGGAGCTTCTGTTGCTGAGTGTTCTTGATCTATGTGTCCATGATCCGATTAGTTGTGGCATGTTCCATGCAGTCTGGGTTTAACTCTGTTGGTGTGAGTTGTTCTGCGATGTCTGATGTGTCTAGTAATGGTGGAAAGTATGGTTGAAGGCGGTCCACATTAAACATTGGGTGCAGGCCAAGGAATGGGGAAATGTTGAGATCAAAAGTATTGTCTCCCACAACCTTGGTAATGGTGTAAGTCCCATATAGGATTGACCTGAGCTTTTGATGGGATTTGGTAAGGTGTTCTTTATGTAAATGCAACCAAACTTTGTTGCCCACCTGAAACTTGTTTGGCACCCGATGTTGATCATGTTGCTACTTTTACTTGGCATTGGAGTTCTCCAAGATGTTGTGAACCTGCTGGTGGATGTATTAGTTGTGTTTAATAAATTTGGTGTCTTTATCAACCTTAGACAATACATGTGTGGATTATGTCTGTGTAGTTACATGAGGCATGGCAACATCAATCAGAGACAATGGTTGAAATCCTAGACCCACCTGAAAGGGATGCGACAAGTCGAGCTATGGAGAGCTCTGTTATAATTGTGATGTACATAGGGAAGAATCTCATGTCAGGTTCATGGATGCTTAGAGGTGTACATGCAGAGTATGTGCACTATCATCTTGTTGACGACCTCTATTTGGCCATAAGTGTGGGGATGGAATGAAATCAACTTGGTGAGCTTGGTGTCCAATAGTGTTGAGAAGCTTAACCAAAATGTGCTCAGGAACCTGCTATCCCAATTTAATATAATGGTATGCGGGATCCCAAAATGCACCCACACTCGCTCAAAGAAGAGTTTGTCAGTGCCCTCTATTGTGATACTCTTCTTATAGGTTGTTAATACAATCATCTTATAAAATTTGTCCACGGCCACAAATACACAGTCATTACCATGCTTGGTAGAAGGGAGGCCAGACATATAGTTCATGGAGATGGATTCCAAAGGTTGGCTGGAAGTAGGCAGAGAAGTGTACATGCCTTGCTTCTTGATGGTTGGCTTGGTGATGGCACAGGCAATGCAGGATTTGATATATTTCCCAACATCTTGTCTGAGTTTTGGCCAATAAAAGTAATTTTGTAGTACAACCAGAGCTTTCTCCACACCAAAGTGTCCTGCGACTTGATTGTAGTGCGCCTCCCAAATCAACTTGGTACGCTTGCTTGAAGGAACATAAATGTGGACCAGGTAGCATAATAACGCGTCCTAGAGGTGGAAAATAGGAACTTTCTTGCCATCTACTAGCATTTGGTATGTGGAGGTGAGCTTTGGATCATTTTTGTATAGTTGCGACCATCCAGAGGTCTCGTGGCCACAAGAGTTGAGAACAATAGTCAATGCTGCAACTAAGGGTCGGCTGAGGCAGTGTGCAACATAATTGGTGCTACCCTTTTTGTATTTAATGTTCAAGTGGAATTGTTTAAGGTATGTAAACCACTTCTGATGGCGATCGTTCTGCAACATCCCTTGTGTCTATATAAATTGAAGAGGTCGGTGATTGGTGTGGATTATCATCTCCTTCCCCAGAATGTGATGCTTCCAATGTCAACTGGCCTACATGATGGAATACATCACTTTATCATAGATAGGGTACTTCTGAATTATATCTGAAAGTGCATCACTATGACAGGCCACTGGATTTCCATGTTGGGTGAGGACTACACCAATAACATAGTCGAAGATGTCAATCTCAATTTTAAATGGCTACTGCAGGGCTGGCAATGTGAGTACTGATGCAGAGAAGAGGTGGCGCTTAAACTCAATGAACACCTTCTATTGGGACTCAGACTAGGAAAAATTTACTTTCGCTCTATCTTTGGTAATCTGACTCAAAGGCCAAGTGATATGGGAGAATCCCAACACAAACGTCCAGTAAAAATTTGTAAGGCCCAAAAATATGCAAAGCTCTATTAGAGTGGTTAGGTCTAGCCAATCCCGAATGAATTGGATCTTAGTTAGATCCACATGCACGCCTCGCTCATCTATGATGTAACCCAAATATTGAACCTGGCTCATGCCAAAGGTGCATTTCTCCAAGTTGGCACATATTTTGTGCTACCGTAGCATTTGGAAGACCTGTCGAATGTGTTGCAAGTGTTCTTCCCAACTCTTGATGAAGATGATGATGTTGTCCAGATAAACAACCATGAATGAGTTGGTGAAGGATTGCAAGATGTCATCCATTATCCTCATAAAAGTAGTAAGGGAATTTGTCAACCTGAAGGGCATAACGAACCATTCATGAAGGCCTTTCTTGGATTTGAAGGTGGTCTACCATACATCTGTGAGATTTATTGGAACTTGGTGATAGCTAGTCTTCAGATCAATTTTGCTGAAATACTTGGCCCCCTTGAGTTGGTCCAAAAGGTCATCAATCCATGGGATTGGATTCTTGCACCTGACATTGATTTTGTTTAGTACCTGATAATCAATGCAGAGTCTCCATGTCCCATCCTTCTTCTGTACAAGTACAATCAGGCTCCATAAGGTGAGGAACTTGGTCAAATGTGCCCTTTTTGCAGCAACTCCCAGATTTTCCACTTGATCTCTTCATTTTCCAGAAGGGAGCGATGATATATTTGCCCATTGGGTAGAGGTGCTTCGGGAGTCAGATTGATTGAATGCTTGACTTGACAGTGCAAAGGTACCCCTGTGGGTGAGGAGATGTCCTTGTATTCTTCCAAAATCGTATTTGTCTGCTTCTGTTGTGTGGAGGAACCCTTCCTAGGGGTCATGGATGTGACCAGGATCTTCCCCTTACTTTGAGAGATAATCAGAAAGAAAACAAATTTCCCAGTCTAGGAGATGATCTTACTGAATTTCTTAGAAGAGATCAAAGAGATGGCAGTAGGCAGGGCTACCTTTGGTATCCTATATAACTTAGTACCCAAAGAAATAATAACAGTGCGAGTCCTCGACTCATATACATTAAGACGCTTCCACAAGTATGGTTGGCCTAATAATACATCACAAACATCAAGAGGATCAAAATCACACAGTACCTCATTTGTGAAGGGCTTGATGTTGTAGGGAAGGTGACACTACTGGATGACGCGAAGATCTCGTCCTTAGTGAAGCCGCATGATGGTGTATGACTGCAGGTGTGGTGTGGTCAGTAGGCCCAACCGCTTCATGACCTCTACTGAAATGAGATTCTTTTGGCTGCCACTGTCGATAATGAATTGTAGTGGCGAACCCTTCACCCACATTTGTGAGTGGAAGAGACGCTCCTACTCCTCTGGATCTTCAGAATCATTCTTCTGGATCTTGGTGGTGGCAACAATGGCCTTGGGCTTTACATCAATAATATGCTTCCCTTTTTTGTTCCCCTTATCGGGTTCTAACTCAGAGTTGGAACATGCATATGATTTTGAAGCCTTTAACTTGGCCACCAGTGACTGCTTGTCTCAACACTCACATGTGTTATGAGTGGGGCTCTTATGGAACTCACATCACTTTCTTATGTCCTTATTTGTCTTCGTGGCATTGTTCTTTTCTTGCGTCTTTGACTGGTTGTTCTGGGTCGCCACACCTTGGCTTTGTCCTTTGTTCCGCGGTTTGGGGGCGTCTTTACCTTGCTTTAGATTCACAGATCCAAAGTCTCACTTCTTCTATTTAAACTTCTGCTTGATATTGACAACGTAACGGTAGGTGGCACCAAGCGAGGAGATATCTAGGAACTCCATCTCATCTTGGATGTATTTGTATAGACATCTGTGATACTTGAGTACGAGATGCCGCTCAAAATCTTGATACACAATGTCATGCGAAGGGTATGAAAAATATTTGTGAAATCTTTCATGTCTTGGTACCTTCTCTACCTAGTGTGGTCCACTTTATGTACTTATCTTCATAGCTCCCAACAAGGTAATATTTTCTCCTTGATGACATCTCATAAAGAGTTCCAAGTGGGTGCGGCTGAAAACAATCAGGGTTCCCTCTTGTCCTTCTGCTCACAGTAGGTTTCCCACCAGTCCTTGACGTGGGGGGGGGGGCTCTGAGGAGTGTAAAAGTAATCTTTTCCCTATTGGAAAAATCATGAACTGAAAAATACCCTTCCAATAGATTTAACCATCTATCTATGACGTCTACATCTATCTAGCCTTCAAATATGGGAATATCAAAGTTGACTTGTACATTGAAGGGAGTGGTACCTCTAGAGTGGCTTTCGGATGAAGATGCATCAATTGTGGTCATCCGCCGAAGGATCTGGGCAAAGTTGTCCATCATCGCATTCCTTTGTCGCTAGAGGGCTTCTTTGAGCAATATTTTGAAGGGATATCATGCTCCCTCGCCTTTCTTTTCTTTCGCCATGGGAGGTTGTCAAGGTTTACGAGGCTGGATTTGCATGTATACATAATACACAATAATTAACAGGTCTAGGGATCCAAGGAGAAATAAACCCTTATAATGTAAATATCCATTTTTTAACTTAATTTTATTAGATATGTTGTGACAAACTATCCAATAGAATATCCATGGTAGTTTACAAATCGATTTTATACTACAACAGTGTTATGATTTGAGTTATGAATGTTCTAAGTCTAATTTTTGGTAAAATTATTCTTTACATACTAGGGAATGAAAGTAAACTACACTCTGTTAGAATTTTGAGGTGCATAATGAATGTAAATGTATATAACCATGAGGAAGAATCCTTGGGCAATGAACAAAAAGGTTTCCCTCTTTATCTCTTTGTTTGCTTGATGTTGTAAAATTTATGAGCTTAATTGGGTAATATTTGTTTGGTAGGTTGTTGGTTTCATATTTGGTAGGAACTTAGTCAACCACTCACTTTGTAGTCTAAAGATTACCAAAATGGAATTGTGGTTTTTTACTTAGAGATGCAAAGTTGCCAACTATGTTCTACAAGTATTTGAACCCTACACTTGTAAATGATTAGAAAAGTTTGTGATAAATACTTAGGAATTTTCAAGTTAAATTTAGTAATTTTTGGTGTATCACGTGAGTAAAATCGTCAAGTGATACAACATGTATGACAAAGATAAAATAATGTTGTGATACAACATGTATCTCATGGAAAAATTATTCCATGCAATATGATGCTTATCAATAGAAATACAAGTCTTCAAAACCTAATAAAATTTGAGAAAATTTAGGAAAATTTCACATATTGCAAATAAAGATTTTCTTATGTTGCATTATATCACACAAATATATTTTCTTGGTGCAACATACCACACAAAAAGAAAATGTGCGATGTGATACATTGAGCAAAAAAAAATCTCACGATGTGACAGAGGGAGAAGGACATAATTTTTTTTAGGAAAACATAGAGAATTTTAATATACTACAAGATTTTTTTTTCCTTTGGATACATCACACTAAGATATTTTTTCAATGCAATACATCACGCATAAAGAAAACATTTTGATGGAATAAAGGGGAAGAGTGGCATCATCAGGAAATATTTTAGGATGATGCAATATTTCGCATTGGAAAAACTTTTCATACAACGTGCTTTAGCAAAGAAATTTTTTATGATACGAAGAGTAAGGGAGTGAGAGAGGAATGAGTCTAAAAAGACAATTTTTTTAGGAAAACAAATTCTTTTTCACATAGATTAAAAAATTTAGATCAGTTGGGGTTATCTCAAGTGGTTGAGTGGAATGAATGTTATCCTACCCACCTAGGTTCAAATCCCCATTAGTAAGTGTTGAGCTTTGATGCGTTGAGGGATATTGTTGTAATGGCTTGAAGATTAAGAATTCTTATGTGAGTATAATTGTGGGATGGCCTGGTACTAGTAACCATATTCTTTCCTTTGACTTAAGAGGGAGTCTGATTTCTTTCCTCGAAAAAGGATACAAAAATTGAGAAATGTAATGTATTACACTAAGAAATTTTTTCATGTGATACACTACATGAAAGAAAAATTTGTGATAATAAAGGAAGGTCGCGAAATTCCCTTTATTGCATCAAAAGGAGAAAAAATAATGTGATATGCCCCATTGAGAAAGTTTCCAAAAGTTTCCAAGGTGTGATACACCACATAAGAGAAATCTTTAAGGTGTCATAAATAGTTTTGCATGAAAAAATAATATCTATATGACACTCCCTATGCCGTATAGGGCACAAATTCCTCCAAATTGAGTGAAAAGTGAAATGTATGTACATGTGATAATGTGACCCATGTTGGGCGTGTGTTATATTCTTTCCACGACTAGCCCCATGTTAGCACCTAAATCTGCCTTAGGCTGAAGGAAGGCAAAATTCAGGGTAACCACAAACCACGCTCAGTCTGGTAGCTAGCCCTACCAGAACAGGAGAGGGCTCTCTCCGAGTCAT
>APFE031464439.1:37047-49865 GCA_000404065.3 Pinus taeda | reverse complement strand
CAATTTTGCCTTCAAACTCCTTATTCGAGCCTTTGAACTCATGTTTCGTGCCCTGTAGTGATAAACCATCCGCCTCAGTATGGTTTTGTCCTTGTCGGCCTTCTCTAACAGTCTCTCAAGGTGGACGTTGATACGCTCGAGCCAAGACTCTTGGTCATTGTTAATCTCTTGCTCCAATGGAGTGAGCTCGATCCTCCTATGTTGGGCAGCTTGGTGATTCTCACGGATGTTTTGCAGCTCCATGATCTCATGTTGGTCCTCAAGTTGTTTGTTCCTCTGCTCCAAATACCTGATAATCCATTTGGCCCTCTCCGAATTGAGTGACAAGTCTTGGATCTCCGTTTTCTTCTCCTGGATGGTCCTCCTGAGTTTGGAACTCTCCTCATTTGCATCATCATCATGAATAAGGATGAAGTCAGCCTCTTGTTCACCTGATGGCCCTTCGTCATGCATGGGCTTCTTGCCCTTGTCCTATACCTATGTTGCCGATGTCGGAAGCGAGGCCCCTTCCACCCCGGGTGGAGATAACACTCGCTTAGTTGCTGCAAACAAATGCCTACTGCCTCTCTGATATGTGATGAATACTGGCATAGTAGTGGTCTCATGGCGCTCATAATGATGAGAAGGACCACCTATCTCATGCTCAACCTCCGATAATACTTGTGAAGTGTTGAAGAAGTCACGGGAGATGAATTCATCCCAAGTAATGCCCTGCAATCCCAACTGATGATCCACGAAAATCCAGATAAGAGCAAAGTGATAAACACTGTTAAGTTGTTGCTGAGGGGTCTTGTGCTGCATGAAGGTGTTCATCCTCTCTACGTTCCTGCAAATGAAATATGGGATGTTCATCATCCGTACCTTGGTAAAGTGCATGAGCAACCTGATGTGATAGGCATACAGACGAGAGAACCTCCCCTCACAGCTGAAATACTTCATGACCAATTTCATGAGTGGAGCATATTCATCTTTCAAATATCTGAATGGAAAGACTCTTTGGAGCTGCCTCAAGAAACTGGCCTTAATGTAAGGCTCATAATGCTGCCTATCCACCTTCTATTTCTTGTGCCACTGTTCTCCAACATTCTGTATGCCGGTTGCTAATGAGACAGTTTCGGGTGTTAGTGTGAAGGTGACCCCGGCTAAGATAGAGTGACCTCCATGTAAGTGAAGCACAAAAAGATGGGCCAACTCATGATGAACTCTAACATTAGCCACCCTTTGACAAAACTCAAAACATGATAGGTGCTGGAAACATGACATAGCAAGAGGGCAGGCCTGCAATTCTGTGAGGGTATTTGGCTCATCCCTAACATGTTTGCCACTTTTGTGATGTCTCCGGGGAGCCTGTTCTTCTGAGGATGAATCACTTTGGGTTTCCATCTCATACTCCGATGAATGCTTAGAGGCCATGACTGCTGTATGTGTACTCTGCTTGAACTGCCCTTTGATGATGGTAGTGAAACTGTGTGATGTTGTGATATCTGCCACCAAGGGGAACAATGCAAAAAAGGGAGTGTTAGGAAGGGGAATAATATGATGGGAATAGGGGTTATGTGGGGAAATTTTCTTCAGGGATATGTAGGAGGGTTTGGGGATTTTATAGGGTAGGGTTTTGGGGTTTTATAGTTGACAAATGAGTGGAGGGGATAAGGAATAAGGGTTTAGTAATGTTTTAGGGTAGGGAAAATAGGGAAAAATGGGATAGGGGGGAAGGGAACAATGGAAAGGAGTGAAAAAATGAGAGGTGAAAGAGGAGCCTTGGCATCAACACCACAATTTTGCAACCCTAGAGCAATGGCTTTAATGTTTTCAATTGCTAGCGTTTAGGCATTTTTTTCTTGCAATTGTAAACGACCATACACCATCATTACATTTACAAACATACATAAACCATCAAGATTTAGAGCCTACTTGTCGATTTGAGGGGTTTCAAAGGCGACTTGATGCAATTTGGCACAATTTCGGGCCTTTGTGGGTGTGCGCCGCGCTCTGTGTGTGCAACGCGCCCGTGTTAAATTAACACTGTGGGGTAGCGCTGTGTGTGCCGCACTCTTTATATGCGCCGTGCCCCTCTGTGTGTGCGCCGCGCTCCTGAAAACGACTCCAAACTTCACTCAAATGCGTGCTAGCTTGTCTTAATCACCTTGAAATGTTTTCTCTCTACCTTGGTATGCAAAATGATTATGTTTCTCGTAGAAATCCTTTATAAAGACTTTTGGAGTCATGGGTTAAATTTTTGCTTCTTCAAAAACCCGCTTTGCTAATGTTTCATTTTGGCTCTTTTCACAGAGTTAATGCAACAATGAATTTCACTTTTTCCTTTGAATTTTTAGCTAGAATGATGAATTTTTTTGGCACTTTTGCAGGGGTCGCATGACATGGAGTTTGGCCAAGGAAACCATGACTGCACCTGAAGAAATCAACTGGCGAATTTTTTGAAAATTATCACAAATGACACACTGTTTGACTTTTCTTCAAAATAGAGTTTTCAATAACAGTCGTAATTTGTCAACATGACGATGAAAATCTCTGAATCATAACTTTGTAAGGGCCTCCCTCTAGCCTGCATGGCTTTATTGGTCATGTTTGAAGACCAAATTGACTAATCCCTAGACCTAATGACTGGAAATGACTCTCGTCCATTAAAAGATCGAACATTGACTGTCATGGACTTTAGTGAATCTTGACAAAAAGACCTAAGCCTGCAGGTGCCAGACATGAGGGAAAATGACTGACATGACCTTTTCCGTCAGATTATGGCATGCCCCTAACGGAATGTAGCTGGAGTGAATGGAGCGAGACACCTAAAAATGAAATGCAGAAAGAGTTTGGATCTCTGACGGAGGACTGACAAGACCGACTCTAACATTGGCTCCAATGGGGGATGGTAGCTCCTTGGAGGTGCCAAGAATAGCAGATCTCTAGAAGAGCTAGACAGGGCCTTCGTCCATTGGGCTATGGAGTCATTATTTCGACAAACGACACAAGACTCTGATTCATTTATGAAACTAAAATGACCAAAAAATTGACTCAAATTTGACATTGAAATGACTTGATGACTAACTTGACAAACTCAAACCAAATTGAAATAAAATGGTATTTATAATGACAGTGGAAGCAACATTAATAACTCAGAAATGGTACCGCTTGAGTAGCCGACCATTGATCGGCTCTCCTGGACAATCTTCCCCGTTCATTTCCTTCAGAAGAAAGGCATTCTGACCCCGATATGCTGCAATCTTGAAGGGACCTTTCCAGAGCTTCTAGAACTTACCGTGCTTACCTTTTTCCTCATTCCTTGCATCCCACTTCAGCACTACATCATCCAATTGAAATTTGTCCGCCTTTGCCTTTCTGTCATAAATTTTCTTAATCTTCTCCTGCAACTTGGATGTGTTCTGGAAGACTTCTTCTCTGGTCTACTGCAAGTGGACCATTTGATTCAACCTTCTCTGCATAGGATTGTCTTCACTGCCGGCCTCCTGAAGAAGTTTGACTACTGGGGCTACGAGAGAGGTAGGAAACACTGTATCAACTCCATAAACAAGCTCAAAAGGTGACGTACCAATGGATTTCTTTTGACTGACCCGATCTTCCCAAAGTGCATTGACCAACCTCTTATGCCAGCTCTTCTTGTTTATTTCCAACAGCTTCTTGATGATGTTGACCAATGACTTATTAGAAGACTCTGCCAATCCATTGCCTTGTGAATGATAGGCAGTTGAGTGACCCAAAATGATGTGATATTTATGACAAAACTCTACCATCCTTTTTGATTTCAAAGCTACTGTGTTATCAGTGATTAACTTATTCGGGCAACCAAAGTGAGACATGATGTTATTTTCAAGGAATGAAATGATTACCGTATCTGTAGCTTGTCTGGTGGGAATTGCCTCGATCCATTTCGTGAAATAATTGTCGCTGTGAGGATCCATTTGTGCTGACCGGAAGAAGCGGGATGAATTTCACCAATGAAATCCAACCCCCATTGCCGGAAAGGGGCACTCACCTCAATAAGCTTAAGTGGTAAAGGTTGTAACTTCTACCTTCCTTCGAAAATATGACACTTATGACAACTCTTGGCCATCTTATATACATCAGCAAACAATGTCGGCCAATAGTATCCCGCTCTTAGAATTTTATTTGTTGTTGATTTCCAAAAAAGGTGACCACCAGATTCTCCTTCGTGGAAATCCTCCATGACCTTCTTTGCTTCTTTTTTCACCAAACAATTTAACAGAACGCCACCGGGATCTTTCCAATACAGTGCAGAATTTAGAATGCAAAACTTGACAGCCTTCAACTTGAGTGTTCTCGCTTTGTTTCTAGTCATGTCGGGTGGTGGTGACAAATTTTTAAGCACATATATGATATCTGAATACCACAGAGAAAGAGAAAACATTTCAGATACCTGAATTGACGATCCTTCCTCATTCTCATCGGACATAGCAGTGATCAGATTTATGTCCAAGGCGTGCAAGTTTGATTTGGCCATTAACTTTGCCAATCCCTATCCTTTAACGAGCTTTATTTCCACATCATATTCCAGCAAGGCTGCAATCCACTTGCCTCGTCTTCCTTCTGGGTCGGTCTGCACTAAAACATCTTTGACAGCAGCGTTAGGAACATAGGCCAAAATATGAGAATGTAGAATATATACCCGGAAATTTTTCAACGCTTTCACAAGTGCAAGGGCTTGCTTCTCAATGATGTTGTATTTTAAGGCTGCATCTCTTATAGCTCTGCTGAAGAATGCAATGGGTCTTTCGTGATCATCTCTTTTCTTCAATAACACTGCTGCCATAGTATGCTCTAAAGCAAATGAAAATAATATGAAATCCTGAGTGTAGTCCGGGCTGACTAGAACTGGAGCTAAAGAAAGAGCCAATTTGACTAAATTGAAAGATTTTACAGCCTCCTCCATCCATCTCACTTGGCTGTCCTTCTTAAGCATGTTTGTAATCTCTCTTAGGTGCTAAGCAAGATTAGGTACAAAGCGGCGTAGAAAATTCATTTTACCATTGAAAGATTGAATCTCTTTCTTATTCTGGGGCAGATCGATTTGTTGAATTGCTTGTACATGTCCTGGGTCAATACGAATGCCATCTTTTGAGATAATGTGCCCAAGTAGTTTGCCTTCCTCCATGGCGAACAAGCTCTTTTTCGGATTCAGCGATAGGCCATATTTTCTGCACTTTTGGAAGACAATTTTTAGATGGTACATGTGCTCTCATCAATTTGGAAAACACCGTCAAATCATCCAGGTACACCACCAGAAAGACATCCTTCTCATTTGCGAAAGCCAAGTCCATTGCATGCTGAAATGTGGCACTTGCATTCTTCAAACCGAAAGGCATTTTAGCGTAATGAAAGGTTCCCCATGGAGTGGTGAATTCTGTCTTGTCTCAGTCATCTTCATGGACAAAAACTTGGTTATATCCGGAACATCCATCAAGTAGTGACATACGAGATGCTCCCACTACTTGCGGAAGTATATGGTCCATTTTGGGCAGTGGATAGTTGTCTTTCAACGAAACTTTATTGAGATTTCTAAAATCAATGCACAAGCGAATCTCACCTGTCTTCTTTCGTACGGGCACCAAATTAGAGATCCAATCCGAAAATCTGATGGGAACAATGATCCCAGATTTATACAACCTGTTTATCTCCTTTTCAATTGATGGTAGTAGCTTTGGATTTAGCCTTCTCAACTTCTGTCTGAAAGGTTTCTGATTGGGCTTAATGGGTATAGTGTGCTGAATTATATTGGTATCATATGTCTTTAAGTCGGAATAGTCCCAAGCAAACACATCTGCAAATGAAGACAACAAAATGATATATTTGTCCTTGATCTTTTGTGGCAATGCTTTAGACAATTTTACCATTTTAGGATTAACAGCTATTCCGATATTGACCTCTTCCACACCTTTCTCTGTTGGCTGCAATGTTGGTTTGTGGGCTACATCATCTTGATCAAAGAGTTCTTATAAAGGTATCAAACCTTTAGGAATAACGTTATTCTTTAGCTGCAACACGTCCATTTCATTGATCTGCACCTCATCTGTACCAATACCTTTAGCATCATCATTTTCTACATCGATTGAGGTGTCTATGAACTTGCCTTTGTTTTGCAGAAAATCATCAATCTCCTCATCATCTTGGAAAACTTGCCAATATCTTTGATTGTCTGGGACAGTCGGACGATGCTTGACATGGATTTAGAATTTATTGCTGGAGTTCATTGGGATCTTCAAACTACTTGCTGCCTTAGCAAGAGCATCAACAATGCTATTTTGTATACGAGGCACACATGTCAAGGTATATTCTAAAAATAATTTTAGGATGTCTAGAACTGTATTACGGTAAGCCCGCATCTGAGGATGCTTTGCTTGATATTTGCCTTTGACCTGCTTAATCACCAATTCGGAGTCGCCATATACTGCAATCCTCTTTGCATTCAGCTTTCTTAGAATCTTTAGGCCAGCAATAAGAGTTTCATACTCAGCTTCATTGCTTGAAAAATCAAAACCCAACTTGTAAGAGCATACCCGCACGTTACTAGGCACTTTGTTCAGGGCAGAGAAAGGACTGCGTACCCAAATTCCAATTCCAGTGCCATCATTTCCCACTGCTCCATCGAAATTCATGGTCCACAAACCTTCTTCCTGCCCTTGCAAGTGTTGAAAATCTGTTTGTTGTGCTTTGTCTGCTTGTTGTCCATTACTTTCAGTTGATCACTCAACGGTGTTCTGTTGTTCTTGTCCTTCTCTCTTTGAAACTCCTCTGAAATTTTCTGTTATTTCTGGAATATCATTTGCTTCTACTAACTGACTATCGATATCGTTGAAACTATCATAATACAAAACAAAAGACTCTAAATATGTATGTACATAATTAATCGGATGATTTATTGGTTTCTCCTTGCTTGTAATCATGTATTTCATTTTTTGTTCCTGATACAATTTCCTCATTTGGCCAAACACCGGAGTGATTGCATCGGAGAAATCTAGTTGTAGTGTCCCTTTCAATTTCGCTACCCAAGACCTGGAAAGAAGCATGCCAAACCTGGGAGGAATATCTGCTACAACAACATCCATCAAAAAGTTCTTCATTGGGAGTTGATCCAGACTCACAACCAAGTCTTTGATGAGCCCTATACATCTTACTCTGCTGGAATCAAACGAATAGAGATCATGGTATTGTCAGGTGATGTCTAGACCCAACTTATCCATGATAGCCTTGGGCATGAGATTGTGAGAAGCTCCGGAATCGAACATGGCATTATGTAACACAAAATCATGCAATCTTAAACTGATATAAAAAGGTGGCACATCACTATCAGGAGAATCACCATTCAATGTTGGCCCAAAAATCTTGCCATTGTTTGTTTTATGTTTTCAGACTTCGTAAGAAGGTAATCTTTGTACAGGGTTAGAAACTACACTTGGTATCATAACCGTTTTGGCTTCAAGGGGACACCTTTGTTGCTGAGGGGTTTTGCTCGGGCCTGCGGTAGACCCTGTTCAATGGGAGATCTGTGAGATCGATTCTTGTGGTGAAAGAAGATGGTGAGCAGTGGAAAGATAAAGATCGAGAAACTTAATGGTCAAAGTTTTGAGTTGTGGAAACTCAAGATGGAGGATCTGCTGGTGGATAAAGATTAGTGGATCACAGTAGATCCGGGTACTAAACCAACAACAATGTCAGCTGAAGACTGGGAGAAGTTGGATCAGAAGGCAAAGAGTACAATATAGTTGTGTATCTTAGATTCAATATTATGTATCAGGGGAAGCTTTAACAAAGGCTTTGTGGGACAAGTTAGGGACTTTGTACTAATCTAAGTCTCTGGTGAATAAACTGTTCCTATGGAAAAAGTTGTATAACTTGAGGATGAAGGTTGGAGACACGGTGACAGAGCATCTAAATGCCTTTAATACTGTAGTAAGCTAGTTGTTATATGTTAGGTCCCTAGGGACCTAAAATTATATGTTGATATAAAAATTTCAGATGAAGATAAGTGCATCAGTTTATTGTGTTCTCTACCACATTCGTGCGATAGTCTGGTTGTTGCAATAGGTAGCAATGGAATTGCCTTGCAGTTTGATGAAATAGTCTTGTGGTGAAGTAAAATTATATGTGCAAACAAAAACAAATTCCTCTAGCCCAATAATGGGTCTAGCCACAACAGATACATTCTATGGAAGATTTCCTTAGGTTAGAACCAATCAAGAGGGCCTACCTCTTGGTACGCTTATCCCGTTTGATGATGTCCTTATGTCATCACTCCAGCTATCTCTTGCTTCCTTCTTCAAGAACCGAAAACAAGTAAACAACAACAGACAACAAATGTGATAATAGACAAATTGTAATTCAAACTACTTAACAAATAAAGAAACATTAAGCCATGAATATGTAAGATGACAAATCATGTAGGAAATCAATCGATAGTTTCATATATTAATATCTAAGAGAGATTACAACCATTTTTCTTGACGTTGCAGTCCTCCTCTGATAAGACCAGGTTCCCACACACTTCTGCTAGCATTCCATGATGGCCTCAATCTATAATAGTTTTAAGGCTCTTCCCTTTAGGCTTCACTCCAAACCAAATCACACTTCTCCCTCACACAACTAGATAGATACAACTAGTAATAGCTTGTTGTCTACTCCAAACGAAAATAGCACTAACACACCAACATTAACACTACAACACTAACACTAGCTTATACTTGGGAAGAAGGGAGGTTTATATAGGATGAATGGATGGGAGATGGATCCTCTTCTCATGGGAGAAGGTCTTATCCCTTGAGGTAGTTCCATCATTATAGGGGAAAGGAGCCCAAGCTGACATCCTCGACCCCATTTGGCCAAACCATTTACCAGACTTCCGTTATGAAGCTTCTAGAGCTAGAAGCTTCGACTCTTAATTTGAAAAACTTTCCATAACAGGACCGGTGTGACTCGAACACAGCTCAGTCACTCCAATCAACACTAGGGATAGTGCTAATCTCTACACATTGGCGCGGGGGAGAAAAAGGCCATTAACACCGGTCTTGTAAACTAGGCAAAACAAAAGTTTCATGGGAAATGGTGCAAAAGGGAATTGATTTGCTCATGAAGAGGG
Source organism: Pinus taeda (assembly GCA_000404065.3). Classification (NCBI taxonomy): domain Eukaryota; kingdom Viridiplantae; phylum Streptophyta; class Pinopsida; order Pinales; family Pinaceae; genus Pinus; species Pinus taeda. The sequence goes on along the minus strand of APFE031464439.1, from coordinate 40,738 downwards.
ACACAATGGGAGTTTCTTCATGAAGGCAAAGCATGTGGGGTTCACTGTAGAGGTCCTCCAGGATCAAGGAACACTGAGTATAGGGGTAGTGACAAAATGTTGTGTAACAGATGCCCCCTAAAGCATGAAGGCCGAGCTAGAGTAAGGGATGAAATGCTTTATGAATTAGTGCAGGGAACCATAGTCTGTCGTCGAAAAACCTGCAAGAAAGTACAAATACATATACATAACTGAGGACTCTATCAAATGATACATGAATCGTGGCATGGACACAGCCATCCAAAGAATGATCATGTAAATGGATCCAGGAATGGGCGCAGCCATCTGTCAAAGAGGATCGTAATGAAACCAACGTATGGTCACAACCATCCAATAATGAGAAGGGTCACATCCAATAACTCATGGTCTGGTCGTAGCCAACCATCTGAAAGAGACATGCATATCATCATAACCATGTCACACCACTTCGCAACCTGGACTTTTGTGATCTGAGTCCAGGGTCTTGCGCTCCAACACGACACAATCAAAGTACAAATTCTAACATGTGAATAGATGTGTTGACGTCAAACATGCTATAAAGTTGCTTGATTACCAGTCAATGATGTAAAATGTTAACAAGCACGAGAGAAACCACCAATAATGACAATGGTCCTCAAGGTACTATCAGCACAATCCACAGAATGTGAATAAAGGAATTGAAGTCGAACACCCGAGAAATCACTCGATCGAAAGCCAATGATGTAAACTTGTCATCGAGTGCGAAGAACTTGCCATTAGGGCATGCAAGCTCTAAGGTATTGGAAGGGAGTCTCTTGGTCAACTTCCCGGATAATGGGTTGAAGTTGACGGGAAATGACCGTGTTGAAGGAAGGCCATAATGTTTCCCACATCATTAACACGAGACAAAAGGATGTAAAATGATTTTGGGCGATATAGAGAATCACAAGTAAGTGTAACTGCAGAAGGAGAACTCTTGAACATATTGGCGACACAACTAGAAGTTTGGCAGCTCTTGGATCCATAGGATCGGTGGTCATGATGACGTGGCCAAGATCAAATGGAAGGGAAAAATGAATGGGCCAAACCCAAGAAGGTCAACGATACAAAGGAGGATATCCGAACCTGACACAAAGCAAAAAGTGTCATGTTCAAGAGTGAGTTGCCGACACAACTGATAGATTTCCAGATTTTCCCCCACCATTCCTGGCAGGTACCCCAATTATTTTTTAATCACAAGATTGAAGGGGATATCATATGATTGCACTATAAATTCATCCTTTAGACGAATCCAACCTAGTAAGTTTAACGAGCCCAAGGAAGGAGAAGCTCATGTTCGTCATGGTGATGAATCCAATGTCGTTTAATAGTTTAATGAGTCCGAAAAAGGTGTAACTCAGTATCTTTTTCATGTTTAGAGAGTTTGAAAAAGACACGTAAAAGAAAACTACACATGGTCCCTTTTAGTATGTTTGTGTCTCTCGAGCCCGAAAAGGTAGAAAACAATACTTGAGAGAACCACTTGACCATTTCAGTCAAGGAGTACCTTTTCCATAAATAGTGCCTCCCAGCCAGCCAATGAGTACGTTTCGCAACCGTTAACGAGTTCAAAACGACTAGGGCTCGACCATCTTTTCACTTTTAAAGGGTCGGAAAAGAGTTGAAAATGGACCTGCCATTTTATTTTCTTTTACGAGTCAAAAGGGGAAAACACTCGGCAATCTTTTCATATGAGTTTAACGAGTCGAGAAAAGAGCTGAAACGTGACTCGTCATCATTGTCGAACATCCATCACCTGTCGCTGCACAAATAAGATAAAGTGTGTTATCGAGTTCTTGAGGAAAAATAGGTCAAAATATTTATAAAAACATGATATTTTCATTAAAAATAAATAAAAAGGGGAAAGTAAATACATTTTTACCATTTACCATTTTACGTCTGTTGTGAAGACTTTTCACTCACTTTTGCCCTAATTGTTCCAGAGCATATTGTGGGAGATTTGGGAAGTCAATCGACGAGTGCCAATTCTAGGTAACAGCTAAAACCCTGGGCTCCATTTTCATGTCCTTTATTTCTGTGTTAACCATTTTTTTTGGTTTTTGTGGAGGTTTTTTGAAATTTTTTTTTGCCTTTGGTTGGCACAATTTCTGAGCACAGAATCGCACTGGCCGAGGGTGATTAACAAAGCCAGCCACACCGATTGGCACAATTGTTTTTAAAACAGATGCGTCGGTGCCATGAATAGGGAAAAACCCTATTTTCTAAAAAATTCACTGTTTAAACTTAAACTTTATGGGCCAAGGATGATTGTTGACTAAAATTAATGGTTTGTGTAGGAAAGGATCGCTAAAAATGGTGGACTAGAAAGAATGTGAACATGAGGATGTTGACACCCAGGCAATGAATGACCCAAATTTCCTGAAAGCTTTGAGGGCTTGTGGGCTCCTCAAATTCTTTCTCATGCTAGGGATGAGGGCCCATTTCAAGTTGCTTCGATACCTGATTAGTCTTTGGGAAATTAATCGAGAGATATTTGTCATTGGAGATCAGGAGTTGGAGTTGGAAACTTTAGATATGTACTTCATCATTGGACTGTCCTGCAGAGGGGAACCAGTGAACTTGTACGGGTCACGATCGATTGGGGCAAGCATATCTTCCTTGCTTTCCGAACACTGCCCTGAGGCCCTGAAATCCAAAAGTGGGAAGATAAAGATTTCCAGTGTTTGGGATTTGAGGCTGAGAGTGCTTCTGTTGACTATCAACAGAGTGGCGGGGTCCCAGGTGGAACATGAGACTAACAAGTTGAAGTTCCTTTATGCTATTGACTGTACAGCTCCTACAATCTTGAACTGGGCAGAGGCCATGAAGATCAACAACAAACGCCAGCTGTCCAAAGCCAAGGCAGGGAATTTGAACCAATTTTGCTTCAGATCTGTACTTGTAACCTTCTTCTTGGAACGGGTACCACTGTTCTAGTATCAGTTGAATGAGGTAGATCCTCCCATGCCATGTGATCCGTGGATGGCCCACTAGAGCCATTTGATGCCCAAGATCATTGGGGGTGAGCACATGTCATACCAACTTGCATTCTTTTCATGGCTATGACGATAGAAGATCGTCGTGTTGGACTGGCCATACAGTGACACTGATTTTCGTGGAGATCTAGATATGCCCTTACCAGATGGGGAAGACTTCGATGATGAAGGTAAAAAATCAAGTTTTTTATTTTAATATTTTTTAATTGTTTTTGGTATATATGTGCTTATAACATTTCTCTTGTTAATGCAGATGTTGGAACAGAGCAGCCTGCTAGGATGTCCCCAATAGCTAGGCGCGTCCCCCACCGTATTGATGTTGTCGCTCCTTATCAGGAAGGGAGTGACAACGAGGAGGAGATCACGAGGAACCTTGAGAGGTTAACTTGTGGTATCCCAGAGTATGCTCGGGTAGGAGACATTCCTCGTCAGTACCAGAGACACATGGTGGGAGTCCCAGATCGGATTCGCCGATTGCTAACTCATGTTGCATGAGCTATATCATGCTACCATGATCACCATGCTGATTAGTTCCTAGGTCCAACATTAACATTTTTCTTAAGGCCCGCGTGCCATGGATATATGAGGCCTACGAGCCGCCGATGTTAGTTTGGACACACATTATTTTTTAGGGTTCTGATGTATCAAACATTATCACC